>VZTR01025111.1:9348-24226 GCA_013400775.1 Chaetops frenatus
TGAATGTAAATGCCTCAAGTATCAAATTTAAATAGAAAAGTGTAGTTACTGCTCTTACTTAAAATAATCCTTTTATCTCTCCCCATGTATCCTTTGATTTTATCTGGAATTACATTGTCTAAACAGTACTGTCAAGGTCTTTAGGGAGTGAACCCAGGTCTCTTGAGGAGTAAAGAACATTAATCAAAATATGTTCCTGTTATGTAAACAAACACATGTTGTTGTACAAAGATAACAATCTTACACACAGCAACANGGAAGGGAGCTGATGGATGTTTGATAAAAAAATAAATCCAGGTTTTCAAGTTGTCCATTTCTTTTTTAGTAGCTTATTGAAATCAAAATCTGGGTACTCTTTGTATAACGACAGCACCTGGAGAAAACAGTCTATTGTGTTACATGCTATGAAAATAAATTATCAAAATTATCTCAGCACTTAATTTTAGTGCAGATTAAAGCATAGGTGCTTAAGAACTCTAGAAATATGAACTGGTTAGTACTGGTGCTAGGACCTGTTGGAGATAATAGCACACCACCTATATATCATTTTTCGTGTCTAAAGGAAACAGTAAGAGTTTTATTTCAGATTTCTTGCCCTTACAACTGCATGCATTCATCACAGCAAAAACAGTTTTACTGTTGGTTCAAGAACTTATGTGTAGGTAGGGTACAAATAACAACTGTGAGTTACTATATTGTTTTTATGCATTAGGAGTACACCTAAAATACCAGATTTAAAGCAGGTTTTGGCAGGTGTTGTGCATTAGGAACGTCTTGAGTACCTTTTGAAAAATTGTCCAAGTCCTGCCCTCAAGAGATGAGAGTCTGTATCTCTGCAAAACCACCTTACTCTGTCACTGAGTCCTGCAGTTAATGGAAGTTCCTGATGAATACCTGTAAGAAATCTGGATGCTAATATTTAGTATTCTTAAAGTCAGTTCTTAGGGTGGCTGCACACTGGTGGTCTTGAAAATGTAGGTGTTATATAAAAACATGTATACCTTCTCATGTCACGAGGAGAAATTCTGTGTCTAATTTAAAGAAAATGTTACTGCTCAGCTTCTGATGAAAGTTGATTGTCCTTACTCAATGACCAGTATGAGGATAGTAAATTCTAGGCAATAATTTTCCATGTGTATTTAACTGGTCAGCAGGAGGAAGAGGTTGCAGCTAGAAATGTGCAGCTGCTGGGAGCTTGAAGGCCACCCTGGAATGTATTCAAAGCACATTGATGCCTTTTTCCCATCAGCCTCTAAGAGGCAAATAATATTCCTCATCAGACAGCAATCTTCTACCCCAAAAACACTGGCAAAGTGAGTAGGAGATTCTACTTCTTTCACCAAAAACTGATTTCCATCTGAATTTCCCTCAAAACACATAATCTAACATTTTATACTTTCCTCAAGGATTGCCTTGCCCTTGGCAGAGCCTGGAGTGGTGTAGGATGTGCATCTTCTGTCAACAAGATAGTGTGAAGAAGCACTTAGGAAAACATTTCCATTACAGATGTGAGGAAGCTTTGCTCATGCTCTGTGAGCTGGCTGGAGGTGATAATTATTGCCCTCCTCTGGAAACCATTATAATCCTAATAATTTGTTGGTGTGCCTGAGCTAGTAAGACTTGCTTCTCAGTCTTAGGGAAATAGGTCATGTATTGAAACATTACTAGTAATCCTTTAAGAAGCTGAGCTGAACAAATGGTTTGCTGTAAGGTGATTTGAGTGTTTTGTACTGTAACATAAGCTTATACAGAATTTAGTTACCTAATGACTAGAATCAAATAGTGTCCCTCTTCATTTCTAAAGGAAGGAATTGATGTAGAAGAATAACCCGCCAAGTACATTGCTGCAAGATCACTGTGATGTATATGTGGATTCTCTAGTTTTATAAAGTACTTAATTAGTTGTTTTCCTGTAATAAGTGTGTAATTATTTTTGTGTAGTGGAAAATATTTGTATATATTATGTATTTTATAAAGATAGCCAAAATTTTCAGAACTGAACATTGAAGTTTAGATTTAGATCCATGCTTAAGTGTATGTAGTGTAGTTAAGTATGGACTTATGACCCTAGATTAAACACTCTTTCATTAAAACCTTTGATTAAATTCTTTTGTATTATGTCTGCAGTTGGGTAGGCTGATGTCTTTGTGAGATTTTATTCATGACAAGAAATTTAGGATTAGGCATTGCTGGACTTTCTGTCCACACAGACAGGTGTGTCTGTGTCCCAAGGATCTGAGTAAGAATAGGTGAATGTAAAAAAGTAGAAGGGATATATTGTTTGTTTTAATAACTAGTGTATGTTTATACATCAGGAATAACATGCTACATCTATTGGCATATCTCTTTCGTGGTGCCTTTTTTGTATGTTGAGAGATAAATACTTGTCTAGCTCCACTTTGGGGTATACCCTTGCAGCTTTCTGATCTGTTCAGAACCAGGTCTGAAGTCTCCATTCAAGTAGTAGGAAGTAAAAGTAAAAATGTGTAAGTTATAGTAGTAAATATAAAAAAGTAATGCATATAAAAGTAACAGTAATAAATGAAATAGAAATCTTCTCATGAGATTTTTATTTAATCTGGTTTTATGTGTCAGTGCTGGCCAGAATAAAGTCTTGTTTTTACTCAGGTGAGAGACCTCTCAATTGCATACTTCCTGGTCGGACTGACATACCTTTATGTTGGAGTGATAATTTTTGCATCTTTTCCTTCTCCACCATTATCCAAAGAATGTATTGAACAGGTGAGATATTTTACTGCAGTACGTATTTCATGGGATTACAAAATGGGTTTTTTGGGAGGGACCACAGTGTGTCTTCTGGTCCAACCTCCCTACATGAGCACAGCTGTCCCAGAGCACATGGCACAGGATTGCATCCAGATGACTCTAGAATACCTTCAGTGAAGGAGACTCCAGAACTTCTCTGGATAATCTGTTCCAGTGCACAGTCAGTGACACTGTGAAGTTCTTCCTCATGCTCAGGTAGAACTTCCTGTGTATCAGTTTCTGCCCATTGCCGTTTGTCCTATTGCTTGGGACCACCAAGAAGAGATGGATCCATCCCCTTGGCACCCTCCTTTCAGATACCTGTGTACATTGATGATGTGCAACTGGGACAGGCTCAGCTCCCTCAGCCTTTCCTTGTAAGAGAGATGCTTCAGTCCCTTGATCATTTTTGTAGCCCTGAGCTGCACCTGCTGCAGGAGTCCCATGTCTTTGTTGTACTGAGGAGCCCAGAACTGGACACAGCATTCCAGCTGTGCCTCACCAGGGCTGAGTACAGGGACAGGATCACCTACCTCAATCTACTGGCAATGTTCTTCCTAATATGTGCCAAGATACCATATTTTTCCTTAACCTTTTAATAAATATGCAATAAAAAAACCCAGTCGCTGCTTTTTGCTTTATGATTCACCCTGGCAGACACATCTATGCTTGACTCTGGTAGAGCTCTTGAGCTCTACCATGAACACATGAGTAATGCCTGTGTTATCTCATTTATATTCATAAATGGTTCCCAATGTTTTGACAAAAAATAAATATTTAATAAATACCCTGTGAAAGTGATGAAGAAGGACCAAAATGAACAAGTGAACTATTGAGCTTTTAATTTCTTTAGCTTCTTTAATCCTGAGAAATATGTGCAGTGACTCATTAGGATTCCAGAAGAAACAGAATGTGAAAGCAAGCTTGTTTAGATAGCAGTCCTCACTGCAAGTATGTTTGTAGTCTGACACTCCAGAGTGTGACACTCTGGTGTGCCTTGCCAGCAGAGTTCTTCAGATAATAGCACCACATGAAACACCCTGTGAAGGCTAAAACCTCTTATTGGCAAGATGCTTGCTTATAGGCAAGACTTATTCCCACACACTAAATTGCTTCAGAGACAACAGTTATCAATGGGGCAGTTATAGAATGGGGGTGATCCACTTTATGTCAGTTCTGGCATAATATTTAGCAATAAGGCAGTATTTAAAGGCTTTCTCTGACTGTGGATTAGTTAGAACTGCTACACTGTTAAATCATGGAATGATTTTCTTAACCACCTGAAATAATTTCACAGGATAAAATCCACACTTAAATAACAGATAATGAGTGATTTTCTTCCCATTTATTTTCTGTGGTTATCTCAAGTACTTATGAAGCCATTTGTATATTTCTATGATATTTAAGTTTTATAATACTTTTTCAGATGTTCCCACTTGTAGTGTACGATCCCTTCCTCGTTTGTATGTAATGTACTTTTACTTACTGAATAACTGTTTTTAATAAGTGGATGTGATATGACAGACAGTAGGAGCATATGAATCCATCTGCCTAAAGGGTCAGATGGTCCTTCCACAGCCAGGATTATTTGAGGATGTTCAGAAGATCAGAAAGTAATTCCATATGTAATACTAACATTAACACTGACATCAGTCTAGTAATATTCAAAAATCAGTTGTTGTTAGGTGGCAAGGCAGTTGTAAAAGAAGGAGCGGATTTTTTGTGTTACAGAGTTCATTTAACAATTGTATTTGTTTGGATTCTATCCCAGTCTTTCTGGCACACAGATATTAAAAACCAGCACATACATGTAAACAAGCTGCCATTGATGTGTAACATTACTTGTAAATTTAGAATTTTCTAGATAACTTTCCCAGTGATGACATCATGTCATTTGTTGCAAGAATATTCCTGCTATTCCAAATGATGACTGTATACCCACTGTTGGGCTATCTGGCACGAGTTCAGCTGTTAAGACAGTTTTTTGGAAATGCTTACCCAAGGTAAGAAGTCTATTTCTTCACAACAGTTTGGCACACTTTGCTTAACTGGCTTTCTGTTGTCAGAAATTTGGCTAGGTTTTGGGGGATTTTCTTTGTACGTTTTGGGGGATTTTCTTTGTACATTAGGTACATTTCATAAGCTAGTTTCACAGAGTTTGTAGAGTCAGGGTGAATAGGCACGCAAAAGTAACTTGCCAGCAGATCAAGACTGCTACAGTTTGCCAGAGCAGAATAAGAGGAGGTTCTTTTGGTTTAGCTCTTCATTTTATCAATAAATAGGAATTTTGTCAACACAGTACCTTTGTGTTACACAATTATATGGCAAAAGAAAAGTTGTACAGGAAAAAAAAATTTTTAGTCCAGAAGCATTTCATGTAGCAATCCTCAAGCTGTAAAAACATGTACTCCAGATACCAAACTTTCAGCATGCCATCTGTGTTTTGATTGTGCATGATTAGTAATCATCCATGTGTTTTTAAACAGAGCTAATAGCTACTCTTAGTGAGTTGTTAGTTGTGCTATCTGGGCTACTGCTATGCTTATAAAAATAGCTTTTCACATGCTAATTTCAGACATGAGCCACACCCTTGCATTTGTACAGTGTCTGTACTTCAGGGAAGAGCTGGTGCAGATTTCGGTTTTAGTTTGGTTTTTTAAATAAAACTTAGGACATTTATATTTAGAGTACTGGAGTACTGAATTTGTCACAGCTGAGAAGTTGCCATTTATCTCCGTGTTTCTTATTTTGTATTTTTAAGTACTGTTGATGGAGAAAAGGAAAAAAAATCTCAGGAAGGAATGTGTATTTCCTCTGTGGCATCAGCAGTTCAGGTCTGCAGAGATGTTGTTCCAAGTTTCAGGTTTCTTCTGTGTCCTAAAATAGGTATGAGAAGTTCTAGAAACTGAATGCCTAAAATTAGGCAGTGAAATAAGTGCCTGCTTTTTTTGACATGGAATTGTATGCAGTTCAATGCTGAGATTTTTAAGAACTGCTGCAAGTTACTGTTGGAAACAAGGCCATTTATTTAAGTCCTGAAGATGGATTTCACAGCCACTGGGAAATAGTCTTGTCCTTTATATCTTGTAGATGTGCCTTTTCCTATCTCCTCCCTCTAGTTACTTGCTGACCAGAATGGTTTTCATTTCCCTTATGGCCTCTCCTAGAACCTACAGCTTTATGCCAGTCTCTTCTCAGGTTAATTCCAGCTTGCTGTTTTAAGCCTTCATGGTGTGATGAATTTGATGATGCAGATACTTGCTTTATTCTTGTCTCCAAGGTGTTTTCTGGGTAGCTTCATTCATTTTTAAATTTTTTTTTTAAGACTCCTTATAGTGAATTATTTAAAGCTTCTGAGAAGTCAGAATTTATTTCTAGGAAGCCATATCTCTCCAACCTGTAGTGATAAAATAGCATATTCTGGCTGATGGGCTGTCTCTCCTTTCTAGCATCCCAGGTGTCTCAAATACGGCACAGAAATCACTCAATTAACTTTCAGGGTCTGACTTCTGTGCATTTACAAGGTCAGCCCTTTCTATGCAGTGAAAACTTACTGAAGGCTGGTAGCAAGCACAGGACATGCCTTTGGGCGGATAGTAAAGATTTACTACCTGTTTGTGAAATGTGTCTCCATGACTGGTTCCCACCAGTCACCTAAGCTGACAAAGCTCCTTTAGTAGCGCTTTATCATGTCTCTAGGAAAAACTTCGGTATTTTTGTTTTTCCCCAGAGCTACTTTTGTAGGGAAATGTTTTGCAAATATAAAGATATTGCTCTTACTGATGTCTTACTGGAGAGCCTATTGAATCACTCTGAAGAACCTGCCTTGAAATATTAAGTTCTGTGGCTTTTTGTGTAGGAAATTGAGCACTCTACTAATAGTTGAATATACTTGGCTTCTTTTCTAAAAATCCTCATTAATCATGGCTAACAACTCTTGGGCAATAAAAAGACTGACCTGCAGAGATTCATGCTTTACCTCTTAGATGTCTGTATAAGGTGAATATATGGAGGAGAATATCCTGGGTCACATGTCTGGAGAAAATTTTTATGTGAGTAGTGAACCCNACCCAAAGGATGAAACAGGAGGAAAAGAACAGGATCTCTGTTGGCAACCTAGCCTCATTTAACACTGTGATTCTTTGGGCTAAATCACATATTTTCATAGGTGCATCTTTCTTATATTAAGTTTTCTTTGCAGCTGAGTGTTCTAAATTTGCCTTCTGACTACAGTTGTCCAAACAAAAACAACAAAGCCTAACAGAAACACCTCCGTTGGTCCAAGTCTCCATTAGAAATTTTCCTGTCTTCATTTTTAAGCTGTTGGTTGCTTCACATGGAAGCTGACTGATTTTAAAAGCCAGGCTTCTTCACATCAGCAGTTATTTGCAGGTGTGGATGCCTGCTACTGCTGTGGATGGAGTTAACAGAGAACCATTAAGTTTTTAAATGCAGTAGTTAGAATTTTGGATGGATGCAACTTAAAGCAGATGGCTTGATCTCGCACATGTTTACAGCCCTGTAAACAGGAAGCCAGTGAGCTTTTATTTCCTAGGAGTGATTCTATTGCTCAGATCAATTTCACACACTGGGTTTTACTCCTTTTTCTTTATCTGTCACTGGTTATAATAAAGCACCAAGATACTCGTTTGCTGTTTTGCAATTTATAGTCTTGATTTTTGATTCTACCAAAAGCAACACTATGGTTCATATCCTGTTTTTTTCTGGTAAACCATGGATTATAACTGGATTATAATGAGAAACTATGTACTCATCTTCAAGGGAGCTTTTACTGACTGAAGACTTGATTTTCATCTCTTTTGTCCCATGCCTTTTAGATACTCTGTAGCGCTATTTTTCTGTGAATAACTCTTTGCTGTGTGTACCTATAGTGTATCCTACTAACCCATAGTCTGATGAAGACTCCAGAGAGTGATGAAGCAGCTCAGCCTCTCCAAACTTAAAAGCTTGACTGACAATGTGTAACTTTTCTTCTCCCAGGTTTCACAACAGACATAAGCTGAACAGTGGGAGCCTGCTTGTCTGAAAGAGGACATGAGAGTCTTGTCTCCCAACAGTCAGGAGGAGAGCAAAAGCATCCTTGATTCTAAGGAGGATTCTCCTTGCTCTTATGTACAAGTATCAGTTACTTGTGTCTCTGCCTATCTTAAAATCAAATACATGTGTAGACATGCTAGACACAGTAGTCTTCTTACAGGTATCATCACATTGAATCATAGAATGGTTTGGATTAGAAAGGACCTTAAGGATCATTTAGTCCCAACCCACCTGCTGTAGGCAGGAAGAGCTTTGACTAGACCAGGTTGCTCAGAGCCCCATCCAAACTGTCCTTGAACACTTCCAGAGGTGAGACATCCACAGCTTTCCTGGGCAACCTGTTGCAGTGTATCATCACCTGCACAGTAGAGTTTCTTCCATATACTTAACCTAAATCTCCCTCTTTCAGTGTGTATGCATTCCTCCTTCCCTGTCCCTCCAGTTCCTGTCAGAGGGTCCCTCTCCAGCNTGCTTTGGATGCAGCCAGAATTCCCTTGGCTTTCTGGGCTGTGAGCACTCACTGCAGGCTCATGGTGAGTTTTTCATCAGCCACCAGCCCCAGGTCTCTCACTGCAGGGCTGCTCCCAGTCACTTCTCTGCCCAACCTGTGGGTGTGTCTGGGATTGCCCCAGTGCAGGTGCAGGACCTTGCACTTGGCCTTGCTGGACTCCCTGAGGTTTGCAGGGTCCCACCTCTCCAGCCTGTCCAGGTGCCTGTGGATGCCATCCTTTCCGTCCAGCATGTCCACTGCGTCATACAGAGCTTGGTGCTGAGGATGTGCTGTATCCACAAATCCTTCAGCCTCTCTCTACTTCCTACAAAAGATCTAGAAATGAGAGAAGACATCCTAATTCCTTCTTTTATTTTGCAAAATGTATGCTAGTATACAGATTACAGCAGAGAAAATGATGTACTGGGACAAAACCCAAGGAACTGTTCATTCTCTCTGCTCTCCCTGGTGTTGTTAAGGAAGGCCAAAATTTTGTGTATTGGGTAATTGCTTTCTTTTCTGAAATGAGAGATGTTTCTAATGGCGTCATTTAAACAGCTGATTTAGGGCCAGATGCATGTGCTTTATCTGCTGTTTCTAGCTTGACTCTGGATCTTCTTATACATACAGAAAGCCAGTTTTTTCATTATTGTTAGTGGCTCTTGGCTACAGTGATATTTGTGACAGAGATTCCCCTTGATTAATTATGTGGTGTGCATAAAGTGCTTTATACAGTCATCTGATGATTTTTTTAAACTTTTAAACATCTTTCCTGTTCTGACAGGTTAAATAAGCTGATGGACAAAAATCACTTATCTTTCCTTCATGGTTGTCCTCCCTTTAGTCCATGGTAGCCCAGCAGACCTGCCAGTTCTCCCACAGATGTGTCTTCTCATGCAATGAAATACGTTTCTTCTGTTTGCATGCATGTTTGCTTGTCTGCTCTTCATCTAGCTTCTGTCTATCCTCTTAAAGGTTGTGATTCATAGTCTTTTGACTAATGTCACTTGAGTGAGATTTCCAGGAAGAAAATGCATTTTTAGATACAGAAACCTCTAAAAATTCTTACTTGGATGATCCTGATTTGCTTCTTTCCTTGCTTTCCAGTTTCCCTTATTGTGTGTGTGATCCTGTGATTCCATGCTGAGTCCAGAACTTCTGAGAGAACTTAAAACCTGAGGGGATTTTAAATCAGTTTCTGTCTTTAAATTTCCCCTATGCTAGGGTTTGGTTTCACTGTTTTTGACATGATTCTTACTTTGAGGGTGCCGAAGTTAACTAGATATATGTGGTCACTGCTGTTCAGTGACTTAAGTGTAGCTACCACTTCCACAGGAGAGGACTTGATGGAACAAGTCCTTTAATGATCTTCTGGCATACAAGGTTGTTTCTCCACTCTGTCAATCTGAAAGGTTAACCTTGCCATGACAGAAAAAAGCAAGACTTAGGGGAAAGCTTGCATTTTCTTTTAATATCTTTTTCTCTCCTCTCTGTAATCATTTTTGTGGGATTGCAGGATTTTTGCAGTTGAGCAGTGATTCCCTTTATAGAAAACAGCTAGCATCCTCATCTGCCGAGCTGAGAGTATGGAGACAGGACAATACAAAAGACTTGGTACAGGTGTGTCTCCTTTGTGAACTACAGCCTCCTTCAGGCAACCCAACCAGTACCTCGGAGCAGTAGCCCTGACCAGGCTGCCCAGGCAGACAGTCCAGCCCTGGCATGGGCCACCCAACTCTACTGCCATTGACCAGGAGGAAGAAAGTTACGCCACTTAGAGAACACCTGTATGTGACCAGGATGATTAAGCAAAAACAGGCCAAGTCTTTTCTAATCTCTAATATCCTCTAAACATTTTTTTTTCATATAATTGTAATAAGGAGTGGTATGGTTATGTCCCCTGCCTCCAAACGCTGTTTTCCTGACTGTCCTTTTGCAATGTGTGGGGGGACCATTAATTTTACTGTAAGTCAGTGTCAGACTAAACCTGACCAACTGTGAGAAATGCTTGTCCTGTCTCGAACACACTTGCATGGAACTCCACAGTCTAGGAAAAGTACTGCCTCAAATAATGTAGCTACAAGGAGCCCTAGGTATCAGATTTTACTTTATTCAGAAGGGTAAGGGTTTTTCCTAAATGGTAGTGCCTTTCTCTCCATTAAGATCGAAGCTTTTTCACCATCCTGGAGATGAGCTGAGCTGAGCTGTGACCATCTGCCTAGGTAAAAGCAAGGGCTTGCAGGTTAAACACCTGTCATCCAATGACATGGTTACAACTCAGGCTGTTTCAAAAAGTAGAGAAAGGTGCAAGGATGTTCCAGTGGAGAAACACACTGTAATCTTTTACATTGAAAGAGATAGGTGCAAAGCCTTTTCAGATTTTCTGATTTTGGTATTGTTCTTGAGGATTCTGATTAATTTCACCAATGAAAACTGCAAAGCACTGCTCTACAAGAACTGAATTACTTTGGAGGCTTCAGCTTTTGGGGACCATTGTTTTCAATTAAGCCAGAACACATTGTCCGCCCTCAAAGTCAATAGACAATAGTCTTTTCCCAGATCAAGAAATTGAAAAATGTTTCATTTCACATCAAACATGCAGACACCCCTATTTACTTTCAAAATTTAAAAGAATCTAGAATTTTTTTTTTTAACAACAGCTTTGAATAACAAAATCATGCCTTCAAAGCATGCCATAATAAAATATTTGAGAGATTTTTCAGGTTTTCTGCTAAAACACTCCAAACTGACACAAGTTTGCAAAACATTTTTGTATTAGTGAGCCTGCACTGGTTTTAGTCCTTCTTGCTAAAAAAATAATCTCAGCAAAAAAAGAATGGAAGAAGTGCTGTCACTTTCTGTGTCCATAAACTTTCTGCTTCAATTGTGTGATAGTAAGGTTTGCGATCTTCCATGTGTGGGGAGAGAGGAAGTAGTTAGTTAACTGGCTTTCCTTAGCAGTATTAGAGAAGCTTTACACATTTGATCCCTAAGAAGTCTGATTACTGGGATTTTATTTTTTATTCACAGGGTCTTACCAGGTTTATATCCAATTAACTTTCTTTTAAACTTAAACAGCTGCTGTAGTCTCACTGCAATCATCTATCTTTAAGGTACCCCTCTTGTACCACTGTTAAAATGTCATGTACAAAATTAAAGATATTTTTTCTGTCTTTCTGAAATAAATTTCAAAGAGTGAAGGTTAAAAACAGTCCATAGCTTAACTTATTCCCTAGAGTTTTAATTGCCTTGATTTCCCTGAACTTTATTGAGACTATATGGCAGGCAGCCTTTCAGCCATAGCCATGGAAGCTGTCACTTTTAAAATGTTTGTTAGTTAGTTACATCCTCCATAATACACATACTTTCTACAGTGAAGAAAAAATTAGCCTTGGCATACAGGTTTTCTGTATTTTAGGAAATCATATCCTCCAGAAGAGTAAACAAAACCTGTAAGTGTATATATGTTTCCTCTCTGAGAATTCTTTTTTCCTTTCATAGAAACAGCTGTGTGACCAAAATATCACAGGTTTTTATTATATTTCCTGACTTTACCTTATGCTAAAATATGCTAACATTTCATATTCTCAAAAGAAAAGTGATACTTTCCTGAGTCTCAGCTCTGTGCATAACTGCACTGAATTTGTCTCACTTATACAGTAAAAGCTGTTTTTTGTAGAACAGAAAATCTCCATTTTTATTATCCTTAATGCAAAAGGAAAGCAACAGGAAATTATTTGTAAAAACAAATTCAGCAAAAAAATCAGGGCACAGTTCATATACTGTAAGACATCCAGCATTCTAAATGTTTGCCCTCTATCAAAATGCAGAAGTGTTCAAATTTTAAGGTTTTATTTCCCTCCAATAGTGTTTGTAATGTTTTCCACTTGATGCATCTTTGCCTTTCTTCTGGTTTCCATTAGTTCACTTTGAGCAATTCAGATGATTCTGTGAACAAGCTAATTCTTTCTTGTGAGAATTAAGTTATACTGTATTGTTCCTTTGGTATTTGAATATCCATCTGAAATACTTGAGTGCTGAGTACCACGTATGATTTTTTTCGGAAAATTGCCAAATTACACGTTCTTATTCCTTAGGAATATTTTGAGTCACAGTACTAGATATTTAGAAATTGGCACTCCAAATATTCAGTCACATTTGCCGTGAAATTAATTATATTTAATAGAGTGAGCCATGCAAATGAAAACACCATCCATGTACCAGTTAAATGTTAGACTAAATGAAGGACAGTGGTGGTATTTTGTAATAAATATAACAGATTTTAACACTCTTTCCTCACTTTCCTGTAGCCTTTTCCATGTGCTTATCCTGAACGTAGCCATTGTAGGAGCTGGAGTAGCAATGGCAAGATTTTATCCAAATATAGGAGGTATCATAAGGTGAGTGTTGCTTGCCTGTGGTGTTACTACATGTTTGTGTCTTGATGTTGAAAAACAGCACTAATAATTGTACCTTTATATTCTGTGAAGCTTATGCCTTCTTAAGTTGTGATAAAATAATGATTTAGTGTGTAAACAATCAACTTGCAAAGTTCTGACATCTGTTATTGTACCTCTGTGTCTGAAGTGCCTGAGTTTTACTGGAGCTGTATCTGAGGACCTTGTAACTCTACTCATAAAAGAATATGGTGCCAGAAGAAAAGTTGCTTCATTATTGTGGGCTTTTTCTCAAGTTTCTGTTTTGTATTAAGACCATTTGAACCTGGTTTAAAGGTCCATAAAGAAAATCCTGGATAGCAAGTAACTTTAAAGGGAAAAGTGGCATCAAAGTTGTGCCTCTAACTGATACCTTAAATTTACTATGTTGACGAAAATCTAGGATTTCTATAATTGGAAAATATTAGAGGAAATAATGAGGAGTCTTATTTTACTGTATTTGACGTCAACATAGTTATTTGTATTGTCATTTATTCTTGGTTTGCATCGCTCCTAAAGCAACCAGGAGAGAGAGGTGTTTAAAAATACAGAAATCTGCAATTATGAAACCAGAATGACAGGCTTGGGTCTCACCAAAGTAGCAAAATAACTTACTTTTGCTCAGTGGCTGGTCTTTGAGGGTTTTTCCCATTTCCTCTTTTTCTTCTATGTCTCCCTGTAGTAAAACTTCTTGTGTTCCAGTTAGATGGGCCATAGAAATGGTCTAGTTAATTGTCATCATAGACTCTTAGAATGATAGAATGGACGTTAACGTTGGAAGGGACCTTGAAGATCATCTAGTTTCACCCCCCTGCCACGGACAACAAACACCTTCCACTAGACGAGATTACTCAGAGGCCCATCCTACCTGGCCTTGGACATTTCCAGGGACAGGATATCCACAGCTTTCCTGGGCAACCTGTTCCAGTGTCTCAGCACCCTGACAGGAAAGACTTTCTTCCTAATATCTAATTTCATTAAACGTTGTGTAATACATGTCTCTGTTTGCAAGCTTGTGCTTATCTGTTCTAATGTGTCTAGATGGTGCATAGTAGCCAAACATGTTGAACAGTGGATTTCCAGCAGATAAATTGTCTTTATACAGTCTAACTTGCCTGTTTGCAGGTTAGACTGATCTTTCCTCTGAAAAGAATGTTCAAATATATGAAACAAAGTATGTTGTTACTTAATAACATTTGGCTGCTCAGTAGGTGAAAACGTCGAGAACATTTTTGTAAGCAAGGGAGAGGTTAGAAAAACTAACACTTAAATGTTCCCTTTCCTGTGGTTGATCATGTTATCAAAAGGGCATGTCGTTCCTTTTAGGTCTGAAGAATGATTTGCTATAAGCTCATTAAATAAATTAAAATAAGAGTTGCAGATTCAGAAACATTTCTATATTTAAATGCTTTAGTATGTGTTCTCAAATGACTGGGGTGCAATGAGGTTTGCAGTTCTGACAGGAAAGGATGTGTAACAGAGGATGCACTGTCCAGTCTCTTTGAGAGACTTGACAAGTTTCCCCAAAGAAAGTAGAAACACCAAGTCTAAGTAAGGGATTTGGACCCCAAGAGCATCACAGGGTGTGACTGAAAGGAGAGAGATATGTCAGAATGCAGGTACAGGCAAGCAGGGGACTGGACAACACAGAGAGTGATAATTAAATGCTAGTGAAGGAGGTGGAGGTCAGCAAGCAATAGAAGTTGATGTTTAGTGGTTGCAGATAGTTAGTATTCATCCAGATTGTTCATTAGTTTGGCAAGGGGAAATGACAGCAAGAAATAAGAGTAAATGCAAAGCATTCTTTCTATTTTTTTCTTTTTTTCTTCCCCTCTTCCCTCCCTTTCTTCAGATACTCCGGAGCAACATGTGGTCTGGCCTTTGTATTCGTGTATCCATCACTCATCTACATGATCTCTCTGCACCGTGCTGGGCAGCTGACGTGGCCAGCATTGATCATTCACATCTTTATAATCCTCCTTGGACTGGCTAATCTGATTGCACAATTCCTATTGTGAAAACACCCCCTTCTCCCGTGGCTGTCACAAGTGGTACTGCGATATTTGGCAACAGCCTTGAGCAACACTGTCAGGCATGAGAACAGTCCTCGATGTGAGGATCTTGAGAA
>VZTR01025111.1:24572-34850 GCA_013400775.1 Chaetops frenatus
CGATGTGAGGATCTTGAGAAAAACTGCACCTTTGAAACAAATTCAAAACACATTGTCCAAGGGCTTTACAGGAGACATGTAATGCTTCTCTGACAGCAGAGAGAAGAGTATGAGAAGTGAAATGGTTCAGATTTGAGTGATACACTTCTCCTGGTTTTGTTGAGGGTACATCTAAAAATTAATGAAGCTCAACTTTCATTTTTTATAGCACATTTCTCCAAACACAAAGTTTCCAGCCTCAAGCAGTGGAAGTCTTTCCTCCAAAGGAACTGTCCTTACCTTGATTAGCAGACATGCTTTCTCAGTATTGTTCAGTGGCTCTTTGAAATGCTCTTTTGTTGCAGTTATTTTCCTGATTTGTTTGGAAAATGATGAATTTATTGTCTGTCCTCCTTTTTTTAGGGTAATTTATAGTCACTTGGGTCAAAATGCACTCTTAATTTTGAATACACTATAAAATTGTTTTGGCGATATTTTTCCTCTAGGAAATTGCTACAAAGAGAAACAATAAACTCATGTTTCAGTATTTTATTCAGAATCAATATGTACACAAGTTATTTGTGATCTTACAATACAAAACAGCCAGGAGGATAAAAAAAATTAGAACAAGACAATTAAAATTAGTATTCCAGGCTTGACCTCAGTTCAACTCTGTTACTGGGCTATTATGTGCTGTAAAATTGTCTTGTCAGGAGTTGCATGTGGCTTTTATGGATGCATGGTGTACACAGTGTTTGTTCATCACCTGAGGCCTGCTCAGTCCCTTGTAGGGTCTTCCTCTGGTGGTCTCTCACTTTCCCACTACATTACTTTAGACATTTTGGATATGAGCAGAGAGACAAAGCCAGCAGTCTCCAGAATCATGGATGAAGTCAAAGAATGTAAGTTTTAAATAATTTCTAACAGAAGCTGGAAGAATCTGGGAAGGTTTTGTTGTGGGGTTGGTTTTGTTTAACTTCTTGTTTACGAATTAAGAGGGTGTACATGCGTAAGCACACAGACACCTTTGTTCACATACCTTCTGTAGCTCTGTGTCTTAACCCAAAACATGCAGTAATTAAGTTGCCAGACACTATTGGAATGTCATTTTTGTGGTTGGAGAGAGAGTAGAAACTCCTCTTTGAGTAGAATTTCAGTGCATTAAAATAAGCAACGAATGTAGAATAATTGAAAGAGAAACTGAGCAATGCTAAATTCCAAAGTGAGTAAAAGAGGAACAAAGTTGGACTGGTGCAATGTTTGTGAAGTAGGAGTTGGGAAAGATAATTACATTGCAGGGTAAGAGTTCGTATTTTCATCAGAAAGACAGTGAAAAACATAACCTAGGTTAATACCATGCTTCTCTGGGATATTATGTGAATCTTTTTAGTAATGATGTAAATCCATTTGTTTTACTTGGGCTCCTCAAACTGTAAAGGACACTCACTTTCCTAAATATCCTTTGATTTGTATGAAATACAAGATTATATGTGTTTGGAATATTGTCTGCAGAATACAATGATTATTTCCAGTTGTTATTTTCTTGTGAAACTTTCTGTGCCTTTAAATCAAAATTGGAGAATACATACATCATCTGTTCTGTGTTAGAGAGAACTATCTGCCCCATCCTGGTCGTTTTCTCCTGTGTAGACTCATAAAAGAGAAGTACTTGAAAACCAAAGGAAAGGACAAATGATAAAAATTTCCTAGCATTGTTGGCTTATTCACATTAAGCTCTTGTGCTTAGTTATTATAAATTCAGTGCTTAATTTAGGTACAAACCCTGATGAGTACAGATAATTAAATTTGATTATATCTTTGCATGTTCCATTTATATATGATTCCATGATTTGTGTCCTTGTCATTAAAGCTGATAGTAAAATGCCCATTGATTTTAGCAGAATTAAATTCTGTTAGGATCTAGTAGTCAACTGAAATTCCTAAGAAAGACAGACTTCTTGGTAAAGTGTCCTAATTGCATCTTGTATCTGTCTCTTTTTTCAGTTGTGCAATTATTAATGACTGAGTTAAGATTTAGAAGGAAATTACTCAGAACACTTATAAAGGAATGTTTTAGCTCTGTGTTACAGAGATAGATTCTTGCTGCACTTTTTATTTATACAAGCCTTTAAAAGCTTTGAATTACAAACTGGTAAGTGTTAGAGTGATAGCAAATATTTCATTATACTGTCATCTCCTGAAGTGCACTTGCGTTTGAGAAAGATTTTTTAACTTTATTACGTGCAGTTGAGATTTTCACAAGCACCAGAAGCAAGTCAGGAGTGTGTAAGTAGATTGGCATTTTCAGGGATTCTCTTTGTCAGCATCCTAAATTAAATAATATCTTAAAATTTAATGGCAGTTTAAATGCCCTAAAAGACCACAGGTAGATTGCAGTGTCTTTTTTTGTGCAAGCACAAAATGTAGTCCTTTACAGATATACTCTTCATCTGCAGTGATGGCCAGCTAATTTCAGTTCCTTAGGTTCTGTGTTCCAGGATATCATCATGTGATGTAACAAAGCAAAGAAAGTAATATATTGACCCGGTGGTGTATTGTGAAATATCATTTATTACCTTCTCACAGAAGAAAAATAATTTCTCCTGGAAATATTCTGTCTTTACACTTGAACTTTGCTGAAGTAAGCTCTGAGGTTAAACACTTTCAGCTGTGGGCATTGACTAAGAATCTAGGGTTTCCTTTCTAACAGTACCAGGCTCCTTGTTTGGCACCATCCCTAACTCACTGCACTCTGACAATCCAGCCCTCCATATTATGTGATAACTCAGTGATGCAAACTGAAATTTTTGTTGCATGAGGTTTGAGCAGCTGCAGTCAATCCTCTGTGCTGATACCATCAAGCTAAAATCCAGATCTCAAGATACATAAGGTGTTAACCCAGCATGACCTTCAGACATTGCCAAAGCATAAGTAGCCAGGGGAATTCCCAGGAAGCTCCAAGAGCAGTTGTGGACATGCCTGTGTGGTGAATTTGTGGGCACGTCTGTAGGTTATTACACACTTCAGGCACTGATGCGAAGGGATTAGTTTTTCAGTGGGAGCATGGTGATGAACAAAATTAGTTGTATTTTCTAAAGACAAGGACAGATGGTACAGCTTATAAGCCTGTCTTCTCTTATGACACGAGACAGAACTGCCTTCCCTATATGCTTGTACAAATCTCATTGCCTTCTCTGAATGGCCTAGCATCATTTTGTAATGTTGTTGTGGCCTAGATTCTTCCTTTCAGCTTCTAGTGGTCTTCATAATTTCTCCTGTGCTTACTGGCTCTCAGTTTTCCTTTGTTCTTCCAGTCTCTCACAGCTGCATCTGTTCCTGCAAATAATTTTTTCCAGTTCTGTCTGGATTGGCAGTGTAATTCTAATGTATTAAATCGTGTAGCTCAAATTACCTATGCAACAAATATGAGCATTTGGGATTTAAACATTGCATCATGTAAACAGAGGGTCTCAGGGAGGATATTTTATGTAACATTGCCTGTTTTCTTAGAGGCTTGGCCTTTCAAACTCCTTGTGCAAAAATATGTGAAGATAATGGCATTTGGTTTCAACACTGAACTCTTTGTTGTGTTGATGGCTTGCTTGCCCAGCCTCCAGGCTGCTCCCTTCTCCACCAGGCTTCTTCACAAGAGTCTTGTGTTTGCGTGCTCATGTAACCTTTCTTCCCATAGGAAGTCAGCTTGAGAGGGTGAAGGTTGCCAGAGCAGTTGGTTCCCCATTATTGCTCTAACCTGGCATCTCCCAACTTTGAATGCTTGACTCTGGGCAAGTGTTAATGAATGTGCAAGGACATGCAGTCAGCCCTAAGATTGATTAAACTTTTTTTTTAGAGTTTACTAAACAAAGTTTATATCTGTCTATCCATGGATGTCTGGAAAGCTGAGAGACAGCAGCAGTTTAACTGAGTTACATCACAGCTGGAGCTGTGATGGGAAGGAGGAGAGACTTCCTGGAAAACTGGGACAGTCAAAGCTAGGATATACAGTCTGCACTGTGGGAAGTCCTAGAGACTCCTGTGTTCGGGAGCCAGACTGATGCTGCAGTCTCAGGTTCTGCAGTGAAATGGTAGTGAGGGACGTGAGAGAGATGATAGCCTCTGGAAAGTGTGTTTTTGCCTTACAGGATGTTGTGCTTCAGAGGACAACTGCACTAAACATCTGTCACCTTTATAATAGATACGAAGGTACTTAACTGAGAAAAAAATTAGTAACGGGAAAAGGATTAGTGCTTGGCAATAACTGGTACTGCTACCAGCAAAACAGTGTCTCTCTTTCCTTCAGCTGGAAGCAGAAAATAATTCCTGTGGGCAGTTCACAGAATCTGGGAGCTGTCTTCAGTAATGAAAATGCTATTTTAGTAGCATTTTCAATAACTTCTTAATAGGAAATAAAATACTAATGATAGAAAAAGCACTTGATGTGTTTGGTTTAGCTCATTGTACCATGCTTAATGGGGGAGTACAGTGTAAGATTTTTCCTCTGAGCTGGTATTCTGTGAGATTGGAACCGTGATAAGTGTATTCAATTCCTTTGCATTTGAGAACACCATTAAACTTCTCTTGGAAAGGAACAGGACTCAACTTGCCAGATCATTGCTACCTCTGCCTCCTGTAATTTCAGATGGTGGAACCAAGCAGTGCCACATAAGTGTTGCTCTGTGGTTTGTATTTCCAAACACCAGATGATCCAAGAGGGGCAGGAAGGGTCTCTCTCTTTTTTTCCAAATTTACCTAATTATAGCTTTTCTTATATACCTCTTCTTTGTAATCTTGAAATAGATTAAACAGTCCAGATGAAAAATGCAGCTTCTTTTTGGTCACATCTCAGTATGTTTGTACTGCAGCTTGGCTAAAGCTGACTGAATTATTTCCAATAGCCCAAAGACTGTTTAAAAACTGCTGTCCATGTGTTTCTTTTCATCATTGTTTGAATGGCCTTTTTTCAATTCCATGAACCTTGTTAACTTCTGACATTTCATTAAACTGTTAGAGGAAGTTGAGATTAGTCAGGTCATTTCAAATCAACACAGCAAAGTCATTCAGCTGCAATAGGAGGGGAGGAGAAATGCCTATGCTTTTGAGTACCAGGCTAGATACCAAATGCCACACCGAGGACAGACATTGTCCCCACTGCCCATCTGGCTTCTCCTCTAAAAGAAAAAGGAGGTTGATTTATCAAATTACCACAGGGTATTCAAATAACAGGCCCGTCATAGGATGAGAGGGAAGGCTGTTTGCTGGTTTTTTATTTATCTCTTCAGTGAATACCATTTTTTTTATTTTGTATAATAAGAACCCAGGTTAGCATAAGCAAACTCTTGCACATCCCTTCACATTGCAGCATAAGAGTTCAAGGCATCTGGCTGGAACAGAGTGGCAGAGACAGTGAGGATGATTTCCAGTAAAACATTGTGCTGGCTTTGTGTGTTTGGAATTTGAAAGAGCTCATGGTTGCTCTACATTTCTTCTCCTGTAGAGGTGTGACACTCTTTACTAAGGGAAGGCTGCCATCCTTGGGCTTGAGGGGGAGGATTTGCATGACTAAAGTCCTCTGTTATGGAAATATAGCTGCTATTTAGAGTACAGCCAGATTCACAATGGGCAAAAGATCATATCTTGCCTCTGTGAAATTTGCCATGAGCAGATTACTCTTCACTGGCGTTCCTAAGACTAGATTTATTAAGCCTTTGAAATAATTTCAGTGTTTATGATGCCACCAGCTCCCTATGTCTACAGGGTTGGTTCAGTTTCAGGTGTCATCTTGTCTGTCCTCTTGATGCACTGTATATAAAGGAGTGCAAACTTAGGGGTAAACTCTATAGCAAAAACTCCAGATAATTGTGATTTCTTCTCTGAATAATTAGTTGTGGTATTAAAGATGTAACAAAATTTGCTATTCTTATTGCAGTGGCAGGAGGGTGTTGCATTTTTTAAAATGGATTGATGTGGCCTAAAACAATCTTGGTCTATAAAAATGCAGAAAATATGAGTTGCAACTGCATGAACTGTTCCTGCTTCTACTCCAACAGAAGAAAACAGAAGAAGTTTAGTTAAAGAATAACAGAAGGGGATGGTTTTTTCTCTCTGAGTGCACCTGTTTATACTACTTTCTGCAGTTAGCCAGCTACCCCGTCATAGCAATTTCAGTAAATGATGGGCTAGAGCTTCTCCAGAAATTAACTCTTACCTAAAGGTGCACGGTTTTTCATTCCTTTCCTCTCTGTTTTCGTAGATAACTCATGCCCCAGTGAACTCCTTTCAGACAGGGTTAGTCACCTGATTTGCACCTTGGTAATAAATTGCCATTTAGTGGCATCAAAGGAGAATATACATGACCACAGGCTTCCATACCTTCGCTGAGAGCTTGGGAGACTGTACCATTTTGTTCCACAATCCCCATCTGCCCTGGAATGTCTATACTTACCTCTGGGGACAAACTGCAAGTAAGCTTCAACCATCAAGTAAACTCGTGAAAAATGTAGCTTCTGTGGTTTTATTGTAAGGGCACCACATCGTTTTCTTTAACACATGACTGAGTCTTTTACCTTCATCCCATGTGTTTATAATGGGAAAATCAGGCCATTGGACAGCAGAATGTTTAAACATTGCATATGCTTCCCCATGCACCCTGACTAAAGCAGGTCTCATAAAAATTAATTTGATAAAATTATGTTCTCTGTTGAATCAGAGATAGTAACACATTAACCTCACTTTATCCAGTATGTGAAGTGGCTGGAAAAAAATCACATGGTAAGATCCGTACAAAAGACAGCTACAAAAAGAGAAGCTTTAAAAGTCATCAAAATGCACATAAACAAAATTTTCTGGCAAGGGCAGTGTAGACCTCTGGCTTACTTGGGATGCTTGCCATCAATAGGAATCTTTCCCTTTGCTTTCAGTGGGCACTGATTCAGCCCTTGGAGAAGTTGGTTTTGAAAAGATTTTGGCAGTTAAAGGAAGATTCCATCAGAAACAGCAGGACTCTGCTTACCACGCAAGGATCTGGGTATACTTCAGCAGCTGTTACTCAGATGCAGTTGGACCTGCATCACAGTTTGCATGCTATATTCTTGAGTGTGAAATAATAAATTTAGTTTTGTTAAAACTCACTGAAATGGTGAGCACCAAAGTAAAACACAGAACATAAGTGGTGGGTAAGTGGGAAGTGCAATTTTTTTTTTTTTGGTAGGGAGTGTAAGGGTGCTGTTTGGTTTTCATGCAGTGATAATTCATGCAGGAATACACCTTTCACATTTCAAGTACCCTCAGCTCGCTATGTCATTCTAGGCTAGATCTTGGGGAGGTTTTTTTGACTCCTTGGGCAGAAAATTACTCATGCTCTGGGATGTGTGTGTTGTTGCATCGTGGGCCCTATGTACTTGTTCTTTGCATGTTAGTTATTTGTCTGTAGCATTTCTCTGTGGAGTATTTTATAGCACTTGAACCACACGGAAAGTATGCACCAAGCTTAACTGCTATATTTGGTGAATAATCTGTTGTGTGTAGATGTTGTCATGTATTTCTGGGGAAGAAAAAACCCACTAAGGGCACTCTGTCCTCTTCAGAAACACTTGTAAGGAATGGTCACAGAGCTTTAAAAGATCATCCCTCTTCTAAGGGCTGTGTGAATTTCCATGCAATCCACTACCTTCGTTACTGACTAGAGCCACAAACCTCAAGCCAACAGACAGCTGGACAGAAGCTGTGAATTTTTTGACCACATTTATTTCAAAATGTTTAGCCAAAGTATAAATGAAGTCATGGAAGACCCAGAACTCCATTTTCTGCCGTTTCCTTCTCCTTCAGCCCCCCGTCACTTGTTCATTGTATCACACTGCAGTTTAGACTTACTAGTCCAGTTTTGCTTAACCTCGCTGCCAGCTGTCCCCATTCTGGCTCTCCTGATGACAGTTCTTCAGCAGGTGAATGGACAGCTGTGTAGCCCATCAGGGCTGTCAGACGAGGCACTGACCTGCACAACTCAAATAGGAATCTTTTGGGGATCTAAAGACATTCTGCTGCTGCCCAGTTCTGGAGAGGGCACCACTGGGTATACCTGACACACAAATAGCATGCACAGTAATGTGTACCTACCCGCTGTTGCTTGAACCCCTGAGGTGCTCTTTGGTCATGAAGTTTGCCATGCTGGGCTGTCATCGGTTGCTTCCTGTGATCACCTTGATACCCAGTCATCCTCACCAAGGTGATGAGTGTGGTGGCAGTCAGCTTGGCAGCCTGGCCCTTGGGAACAGTGAAACATCCTGGTTCTGTCTCTAGGGATACTGAACCTGTGTTGTGTCCTGGCCTGAGCAAATGCAAGAGGGGCATTTCCTACTGCCAGCAGAGGGGTGGGAGCACTGTGAGTAGACTGAGCTGGACATAACACAGATGCAGCCTTGGCTGCTCCAGGCTGTATCCCGGTTCCAGACACTCACACCTGAGGGGGGTGCCCTCCAGCTGCCAAATACATAATCTCCACTAAAATTGGTATAACTGTGGGGATTGCCTTGCTGTTCTTACTTTGGGGACTTTCAAATGGCATAAAATGCCTTACTGAGCACACCAAAGCTGTAGAAGAAGTAATAGAAAATGAATAGGAAGGTAGCATGCTAGCAAAAGCTGCCTCAGGACATGTGCACTACCACCCAAAAACCTAGAGGTGCAAAGACTGAGAAAAACATTGTATCAGTGTTTCCATCTTCAGAAGAACATTAGTAAGATACTCCCAAACTTCACCAAGCTCACCTCAGCCGGATGTTCAGAAGCAGTCAGCCAGTCACTACATACTCCTGTGGAGTGAGATTAGAACTGTAAAGCTGTAAGTGAATGACCTCAGCAAAGGAGAACAGAATTTCTTAAAAAACCTGCCAAGTGGGGTGGACAAACATGCAAATACATCACACACTGTGTTCGTGCAGCTGATGCAAAAGCCTACCCAGTCTCTTAATGGCTCCACATTAGACTATAAACCTTATGAGACAAATGGAGCGTATTCCTTAGAATGCTGTAGGCAATGTGGTACAAAAAGTCATTCTCCTTAATAAATTATTTCTACAGCTTTAAAGGTTTGGGTCCTCAACAGTATGCATTTTTGCTAATATTAAATGAATCCCTCTTGAAGGAGATAGATTCTGTTGGCTGGAACTCCTTACAACTTTTAAGGCCAACATAGCACTAAATAAACTGAAACAATTTGAACTTTGTAGACTTTTTATGCTGTGAAGCAGTTATTATAGAAAAGGCATTTAAGAGTGTCTTTTTTTTGCCTTCAAGAATTTTGGAGCAGTCCTTCATTTTCAGTTTCAAGGTGACCAAGTAGTTCCAGTAATTTCTGATCTCCCTGCCAGTTTATTATTAGTGGAACTGGCTACAAACCAGCTGACTGATGTCAGTCTCATAATAAAGAATGACAAAGTTGGATAAGGGTCCCATAAGAAAACAAAAAAGGAGGATCTAACACAGTTGTAAACCTGTGCAAAAGCCTGCAAGGTCTCTAGCAACAGTTTTACTGCTTTTTATAACACTGTTTATTCTACAGCTTTTCTTTCTTTTCCTTTCCCAGGTATTTGCATGTTGCATTATTCTCTGTTTTGGTTTTTGGCTGTTAGGGGTTTTTTAATGTCATGTAATGGAGTACACAAATATTTTTATGTATTGTGAGTGCATAACTCTTTATTTAATATGACTCATGAATATATCCCACAAGGCAGAGCATCCCTAATTATTTCCTGTGTTGTCAACTGTGATCTTAGGTTTGTGTCTTGCAGTTGTCTAAATTAATTGTAATTGTGAAGAAAAATCATATTTTCCAAGGCTGCGACAGCAATATTTCCAGTTATTGTGTGCATTGGAGTATGGCTGCACACACCCAGAGATCTCCAGACATCAGTAGACCTTATTGGATCCTGTTTCTACAGAAACAGAAACTAAGCACTAGTATAAAAGCCCCCCCATGTCACTCCTTCATCTTTCAGTATCTCTATTCGAAACTTAGCCTGACTGATTTTGCAACTAGATTTTTAAGGGTGATGTTATAGAAAGGTCATTGTAAAAAAAAAATGAACAGTTTAAGAAGTTACCTGGATCATTCAAGACAGGACTAAACCAGATTATCATCTGATTCTCTTGGACTTCTTTGCTCTAGTTTAAAAAGGACAACAGATATAGATTGCTCTTCAGTACTGTGTCTAATTTTTACTGCCCTGCCATTCAGGATAGGTTCTTGGAGGGAGAGTTGTATCTCCAAGGGTAAGGTCTATGGAAACCATCATTGCTAAAAAA
>VZTR01025111.1:35172-47098 GCA_013400775.1 Chaetops frenatus
AGAGCATTTTGAAGAAAATTTGGATCTCAACAATTGCTTTTATCTCATTTTCCGTTGACTGAACTTTACTGATATCTTTACTGTCATCTCTGCTATTCCTCTGGTGATTAAAAGTTTCCAGCCTTCAGGCAATATGAATATGTAAAGCATTCCAACAGATTCAAATACCATCTTGCCTCAATGCAAATCTACAAAGGTGGTTTTTAAGCATACAATAGGCAACACCTCAGCTTTGAAAAATTCACTTTTTTTCAGGAGACAGGTAATGTAACCTGGGAAAAATTCAAACTTGACTCCTTCAAGCCAGACTGTCAATTCAAATGAGTTGCCTTTAGGATAGAATTTTTTATTTCCAGATTTCCACATGGTGTGAAACAGTGGCATTTACAGAGGGCAAAAGTTTTACTAGGAAGGCACAAAGAGCCTTGCAATGTCATTTGTCCAAGTGGCCCACCAGTACATTAAAAGGAAAGGAAAACAAAACAAAGCTTTTGCTATTCTTCCTTTATATTTTTGACGGCATCTAAAGATTAGAGAAGACCCCCATTACTGCATTCAGGGTTCTTATTTTTTGCATTTTCAACAGATAGTACCATGATCATTGAAGTCCAGGCTCAGTGCTGTTAATTGTTCATTATTATTATTATTACCCTTTCCTCTAGTTCATTTACAAGCCGCAGTAAACGCCTACATAGCTCAAGATTTCCCGAAGGCTGAAAGGTGTCTCTTGAGCAGTAAGACCCAGAACAGAGAAAAGAGAACAGAGGGAAATCACCATGGAGGAGGATTACTCCAGAGTTTGTGGAGTAGACAAGTTCTTTTGTTCCCTGGCATCACTGAATCCTTTCATATCAATATGGTTAAGGCTGGTACTTGTAATTTTCTCCACTTAAACTTTCCTTCTCACCTCTCCACATGGTTTCCTGTGCTTCATAAGAGCTTGTATTAAAATACACAGTGCAAAGAGGGTCCATGGGAAAGGACATGTAGCATTCAGACGTAATACTATTGCATTTGGTACTAAAACAAAGAGAAAACGTATGAAGTAATGCTCCCTTCCAACTTCCCATTCTCTTTCCCTAACTTAGAGTCCATCTTCCCAGAGATGAATTTTAAGCCAACTGAAAATTGTTGTAATCAGATGGAAAGGCACAGATATGTGGAAGGTAAGTGTCCATCTTCATACACAGTCACTATGTTAGAGATTAATTAGACTCTGCCGTCTGTAAAAGGGTCCTGAGGACTGCAAGGAATTGGGGCCTTTGTTTCACATCTGTTGGCAATGACAGAAGCACTGGCTGTTCAGTGGTCGCCTAGCTCTGAATTGGGGCAGTGGTTCTGTACTGACTCAGAGGGAAGTGTGCCAGCAGCACCACTGAACGTGCATTACATGCGATACTGCAGGAAATTTGGACAGCAGCTTGTTATAACACTGTTTTGGAAGTGCATGAGTCATTGTGTTTCTGGAGTCTGAACCTTTCTCAGCATGTTTTTGTGCTAGATATCCTGTCATGTCATTTGAGAAAGCCTGAAGGGCCGAAGCTTGGGTTAGTTTATCCAGGATCTTCATACTGGAATACTCTAATCCATTTCCATCACCTTTCTTCATGTTTCCAAAAAACCAGAATGCAATCCAGTATTTTCTTCCCCTGTGCAATACTATTTGAAACAATTTTGCAATTTGCACTAATTTCCTTCTAAACTAGAGCTACCCACTCTGCTCTTGCACTGACTGACTTCTCTGATGCCTTCAGATGAAGCTCCCCCCACCCATGACTCCACACCACCGTGTGTACAGTACTCCTACGTTGTTCTATTTCAAAATGTTTCCTGCAAGACTAGACATCAACGCTGATAAAATCACATATGAGCTCTGCATGCACTAAACCTGCCAGGAGATGCCTCTGCATTTCCTTTGCTTCCTTTCTCTTCCCCTACTGACAGTTGTTTCCGTCTCCAGAGCTGCATATCTGTCTCTGTAGTCTTAGGATTCAGGCAGGACTCTGAACTGCACTGGTGGCAGAAGGTTCCTCTCTCTAACCAATGCCATAATCTTGGCAACACCTTGGGGTTTTTTCTTACATTAAAACCTAAACCAAACTGAATTATCCTTCTCCTATAAACCTATTAAAATATGTTTATTTAATCTGATAAATACAGGTATGCACATATGGACAGTCTTTCTGTCTTTCTCCACTTGCTCTTCTTACCTTCCCCGCAACCCCCATTTAAGTACAATGTATTCCAAATCATGAAAGTGCAAGAAAAATCAATGTGGTTGTCTTCAAAGCAGACTGCAGACAAGTGGGCAGGTTCCCATCTTGCAGACAATTACATATGTTGTATTGGATTGAGCATTTGAGCAAGCAAGTCTCAGCAAAGATGAGTAACACTTAGGAAGGCTCTCAGATGAAGACTGACAGCTCTGTGATGGTGTCAGTGCTGAGTTTTATTCACAAAGTCTTCAATGCCTAACAGGCCTTTTAGATATCAGCACTCTGGTGTATTCACAACGTCTGGGACCCAGCCCTCCAGTGTCTGCAGTCACCCCTGGGGTCATGAGAGTGCTCAGAGCCTACCTCATAGGTGAGAACAAGGGAGATGCAAAAAACTGGGTTTCTCCAGCCTTTGTCACTTACTGATGTGGTTGAGCAGGAATACCCAGAGCTGTCCCCTACCTAACTGTCCCTTGAATCACAGCCAGGAAGCAGTCAGGTCCTGCCCACGGCCAGCAGTAAAGGACTGGGATGGGAGACGGGAGATTTGGGAAGCTGAGTTCCCCTTTCTTTTCCGCAACATGTGGAGCAGACTTAGAGTGGAAGATAGAATCTATCAGAGGTCTTCGTAATCACCAGCCTTACAGAACCAATTCTGTCAGCTGTCTTTACATTTGACAAAGTCAAAGACTCTATGGAGGTGATGCCTCACCTCTATGGAGGTGATGCCTCTTTTCTAAACAGGACTGGTTTTTTTGTTTTTAATTTTGTAAAACTTGTTAATATTTTTCAAACAAGGACAGTACAAACGACTTGATAGAAAGCAAGCCATACCATGAACATACTTGGCAGATAAAATCTTAAAATTGCATTGCATGTCACTTTTTGACTGTATAACATGTTTTATAGATCTGCCTTTATAAACTCCAACTAGGCACCCTCTTACTTCTTCTTACAGCTTTCCTCTTACCTTTTATTAATACAAGAAACACAGAATTTGTGTCAGTTCATGGTTACAAAATTTTTTTTAGGAGTACAGGTAACTGAGTAATAAAAATCATGCTCAGTCCTGAGTACTTCTGCCAAGCTGCTGTCACTGCTTCAATATAAGTTAGTTTATCACAAGCTTCATGGACTCTTAAGCAAAACAAAGTTCAGGTTCACAGTAAATGACTGCAGCACATACCCTCTGCCAGCTGCTGAGTCTGGGATGGGATATTCCCCATTTGCCTAGTTTTATCAAATGCAAGGTCTTTTTATGTGTCTTAATTGCTTTAGTCATACAAAGTATGCACAGAGTGTGTATAGCCTGATAATAGATCATAATCTGTGAATTTAATAATAATAATAATAATAATAATAATAATAATAATAATAATAATAATAATAATAATAATAATAATAATAATAACAATAACAATAACAATAACAATAATAGCATTAGAGAGCTGAACAAGCTGAATCTGTGCCCTGAATCTATGCCCATGACAGTAGTATCTGTGACATTTCTGTGACATTTATCTTCACAGTAGCTACCTGCAGTGTAGGACCACTGTTTTCCCCATCTGAAAGAAGGGAAAGGCACACGATGTACATTAGCTCATGGCTTGCATTCCCATTCAAGCCCAAGATCCTGAAAGCCCACTCCACATCGTTGTTGACTCACACTTTGACACAATCCCATGTGTGCACCAGGAAGGGAAACTCAACAGCACTATAATCCCTTTTGTGTCTGAAGATGAACCCCTCCTTCCCAGACATCACCACCACTTAACCCTGTGGCATTGCACATTTCAAGTCCTCCCTCCTCTGACATGGCTAAAAAATTAAGGATCTAGCTGTGGGAATGTAAGCAACTCAGCCAGAGCTCTGTAGAAATCTAGCAACTGCCTTTACCTTAAAAACTACACTCTTCTTCCTCACTTCTTACTAGTACAATGCACAATGATCAGTACTGTATCATCTACTTGTACTGGGAAGGTGATAATTTGGGGGCATCATCACAAAGGTTTTCTTATTTTTTTCGCAGCATCTGTATGTATGAAATTATTTTGTATGTCTGTGTTCCCTTCAGAAAGCTTTCTAAGGCTGGAAAGTTAAAATAACATAGATTGGTTTTAGAGCAGTGCACCACATATTGTTTCTATCATGTGAGAATTGCTTAACCATGGTACAGCTCAGCAGCACAATTTATTACAAACCTTGGAAATAATTTCAGGAGCCCAAGGACCTCATGGACCTTAGAGCAAGTTCCAGCAAACTGCTCAGATGTGCGGTCACCAGGCAGATGTCTGGAAACGTGTTCTTGCACATTTATCGGCTAATGCAAACGTCCCAATACAGGCATTAACACTCAGAAGCATTATGTGGATTTTAAACAATTCCTGGAAGAGCTGGGTCCCATAAAAGTTATTCTGACAGATATAATCCTTTTCCTCACCTTTGCCAAGTGCTTGCTCTGACTACAGGAGCCAGAGCACATCTAGTGAGACTCCTGCCTGCTTCCACAGCTTCTGGTGCTCCAGACAGTACAACATCCCTGCCCAGGGCTGACTTCACCCTTATGTTGTTATTATTTGGATTGGGAAAGAAGCTGCAATGTGGAAGGGAAAGATAAAACAGGAGATAACAGGATATTTTTATGCTTTCATCTGCACAAATGACTCATTTGAGACAGGTTTATTCCTCTTCTCTCTTGGGATTAATGCCTCAAGGAGAACAGCAACAAAATTAAAGCTCTTTTTGCTGCTGTGGGAAATAATTTTTTCTCTCACTCTGTTCTGTAATGTCCTTCAGGCAGTGGCTGTGAGTGTGTGCAGCACATAGCACAATTGCCTCCAATCTTACTGGGGCCTCACAGTATTAGTGTAATAAAAGTAAATATCTAGTGGTCAGGGCTTAATTATAATCTGGACATTCTGTGCTCTGGCAGTAGATTAGAGGAGACATTGACTTGTGCTTTAAGGCACTGGATCTGCTGTTGGCATGAAGGGGAATCCATATGAAGAGACAAGACAGCAAAGTGAAATCCCATGTTTCCTGTTCAGGGTGTAGAATGAAAACTAAGAGAAGTGTAAGGTTTCAGTAACTGAACACTCTACGTTGGAGCAGCTCCAGCTACTTTTTGTATTCAATTCTGATGACTATTTCAAGGAATCAAATACTATTTTACAGAAGATGGAGAAGCAAAAGCTTTCATTAGATAATGATTGTATTAGGACCCAAATTCTCACATAATGCTTTGAGAAAGAATTCTAAATAATTAATGTTGCAATCATCTGTTGATCTCTTCTGCTCCACTCTTAATTGTGTTTTGGCCCTGATCATGCTCTATGAGAAATCATTCAGATGTACAAGAAATAAGCATCCTCTACAATCTGTACTGAAGCAGGTTCCCTTTTTAGTTGACTCTTCCACTTCTAGGGTTCTGGTGACAATTTGTCTACAGTTATTTCACTTTCAAAGCTCCTTCATAATTTATTTTTCTAGTTGTCATGACTTACACGCTAGGCTATTGTAACTACATTATATCAGTAAGGGAGATATGTCCGAGGTTTACCAATATAGTTACAATTTCTTGAAAAAACAACTAAATGCTATAAACTTGTGAATAAATTTCTTCAGATTTAGGCACTAGAAACGAACATCACAAGTGGAGATGAAACAAAAGCAGCATTGATTACTGTTACAGCTTAGCACTGTGACTAATAGTGTTGCAAAAGGTCTGCCACAGACAAATTTCTGTAGTCATTCTGGTTATTTTGGCTTGGCCTTAGCTTCAGAGTGAATTGTGGATGAATATGACTTAGCACTACTGTAATGGCTCAATCCACTGTGTTAGGAAATGTGTATGGTAAGGGATCAGCACTGCTCTGAAGAGTTTCTAGCATAAATGGAATGTGTGGCACTGAAGGGCAGCAGTCAGGCTATTCATCCTCCTGGCACCAGCACAAGCATTGGGCTGGGAAAAAAATCCTAGATCTACCTCTTTTTTTTGATCTCTCTGCTTCTGCCTGCTCCCAGGCTGTACTTCTTGTGGTACTTCTACTGGTAATCCAGGCCGTGTTGAAGTGCTGCAGGACTGGGAGCTGCTGCCTGGCAATGGCTTTCGTGCAGACTGCTGCCTGCTTAAAGCACAGGGTGTCGGGGCAGGGGTGACACTGCTGCTGCCAAGGAGAAGCAGTGGGAACAGACTCCTTATCTGCTGCGGGCTGAATGCACAGCTTTGATCCGCCAGTGAAGCACACCTAGACAAAGTTGCAGGGACACACATTATCCTCCAAGCTTATCTTCTCTCTGTTGAAGTGGGTATACGGATATCCAAACATGCACAGCACCAGGCACAGGAGGCTGAGGTACCACTTTAGGTGTGTGATGGGTCAAAACTGGGTGCCCTTAATACATCATTGGTAAATTCTTCCTCTGCAACTGGTTAACCTGTTGAAGTTAATCTCTTTAGATGTATGGCTGCTGCCAGAGTTACCTCTGTTTTGCAAACTGTTTTGACAGGAAAGCATGATTGAAAAGGGAAGAAAAGGGAAATCAGAAGCCAGAGGACACTAATTCTGAAGCCCCTAAATCACTCCAATTTGCAGTAGTCATAAGACTGTTTTAATTCAAGTTTCACTCAGACATGAACACTTTATGAGTGCCTTTGAGACATTCTTTCTTTCAGAGTCTCCTACTGCTTCAGAGCAATATTGGTAATTGAAACAAATAATGCAATCCAATAAAGAGCAAACAGGGAGAGTTTCTTAGCCCTAAGGCCAACTGGTGGAGCATAGCTGATGGCCACGGAGGTGCTTTTTCTTCCTATCAAAATAGGATGACTGCATGCAGAATTGCTATGGGGAATGCTCCCTAGACTGTGATAATTAGTTCTGAACAACACCATTTGTGAGCTAACATAAAAACAGTACCATCATGTGCCAGTACCTGTTTAGTGTGTGTTGGCCCCACTTAATTAACTTGTGTAGATGTAGCCTGAAGTGTTTTTTTCTAGAATATGCTACATGAACCTCTGAGGCTGTATGATACACACCATTAAATACAAACAAAACTATATACTTAGGGTTTAATGCATTTTTGTTCATTACATGAGCAAGAATATGAAACTTGTAATTATGTGTCTGGCGAGATCTGCTTAGTTCTTTATTTCTGTGGCTAATCTTTAGAAATAACCTGTATTTTCCACTAAAAGAGATCTCTTGTGGGAATGTTCTACAACTTTGACCTAAAACTGGGGGAGCAGAACCCTTCACATATTTGAAATTGCTCATAGGTGACAACCTCAAGTCAGCCTGACATGACAGCAAGACCTTCTGGGGAATAGCCCAAGAGAGATGTGGGGATGAAGTACCCAAACAAGTGTCATCTGTATTTAAAAGAAAAAGAATTGAAAGAGAGAAGACAGGAAACTCCTCATGCTTTGTTTATTAGAAATGTAAGTTCTTTATTGCTCAGTGCTCCCTTATTAAAAACAAAACAAACATGAGGCATAGGAGCAAAAGAAAGAAAACAACTAAACGGCCAGATTAAAAAAAAAAAGAGGTATGAGGCTAAGATATTTTAGTGGAATCTAAATTCTGTTTCCTGAAACATTCTGTGCAAGGATTTTCAGCTGACTTAAGAGGTTCAGATCTCTACTATCCTCTAGCAGAGTATGTTAGAGGCAAATCCTATGTCCTGAAAGATAAATTCAGGGAGGCCATCTTGCAGACTTTTCTGCTTGTCCTCCTTACTCCATGAGTGGAGTTCTGGCAGATAAATTCGAAATAGTCACACAAAAGTGTTACAGAGCCTGAAACTGACGGAACATTACAAACATGTCTGAACTTTTTAATCTCTGCTATAACTAATGTATTTTGCAGCGTTACACTCTGCACACAGACTGGCTTTGAACATATGAAGACCTGACTCAGACCAAGTTCATCCAGCCAGAAACTGTGCAGCAGTGCTCAGGAGCAGATGTTATGGGGGACTTTAAGAAACAGGTGCTTCGGAATGACGGTTTCCTAGCAGTTCTTTCTAAACGTGGGAAATCAGAAGTAGGAATGTCTCTGAAACTACCAGGATCCACTGCTTAACTGTGAACCTGTCCTCTATAAATTCACCTAGTACCTTTTCTGCTCCTTTGTAATTTTGTGCCCCACAGAATCCTGAGGCAAAACATTACACAATATTTTGATGTAAAAAAAAAGTCCTGTGGTCTGACATCTTGTAGAAGTTTTCCCTAGTTTTTAACTGATACAAAGTACTGAATGCTTGTTACCCATTTAACCTTCTCCACATATTTCATAATTTTCTAGATCTGTACTTCATAAAATCTTTTCCTCTCCCATCATTCCCTTTAAATGTTGAAATACCATGTTCTTGTTTTGCTACATTGAAGCTGTTGTATAAAAGTTCTAAAAATGCTTTCTTTTCTGCTTTACTTTGTGCTTTCTCTGCTTCTACTTACCCATTCTGATGTGGGATTTCTGGCATTCAAGAATGTGTCATAATGAGATTTGTCAGATTGCTCTCTTTCCTAATAGCATTCTGAGTGCTATGGTTGGAGTGGTGTTCTCTCTCTGAGTACCCAGAGGACGGCTTCCCACAAGTATGCACAGTGACCCTCTCATCCCTTTCCTGAGAGGTAACAGCTCATTCAGAGCTATTGACTCCCACCCCAGAACAAGCTACAGAGAAACAAGCCTGGGAAAGTCCCGTCATTTACTAAAACTGTTGATCTATATGAATGTTAATTGCAGTTAAGAGTCCTCTTGGGTCAGTACTAATTAATTATCACACAAGTACCACTGGAGACTTATGATAAACTTCCTGAGAGTTTAATCTTTGTACACACAAAACCTCTAAGAAGAATGGTCGAAACACTGAAGGTCACAATTTGTAGCAGAAACAGAAGGAAACAAAGACATTCATAGGGCTTTAACTTGGTGTTTGCCGTGTCTTACTGCCCTCCGTTAAACAAACAAAAAGATACCATTTTAAAAACAAACAAACAAACTAAATAACCAAACTAAACAAGAGAATAGGTGAGAGGGGAAGATACTTTGAAGAGTCTAAATTCTAGAGAGTGATATTAAGACTAACTTAACATGTAAATCTCATTAAGGGATATGAGACAATATAAGTTATGAGCTTTGTCTGCTGCTTTCAATTTCACTTGTGTCCAAAAATGTTTTTTAGCATTGTGTTAAGCATATGGGTGGCTCTGATTTAATGTCAGTAGGTCACTGTAGGGGCTAAGAGTAGTGGCAGTAGCTAGCACTTTGCTGTGAGGGACAGCTACCAAGCAAAGCCTACGCACTAAAAAATGCCATGAAGCTGAGAGACGCTACAAAGCTCTCACAGTATCAGGAGAAAATGAAACTTAGAGGCTCTGATATTTGTGTTGTATAGTTAAAAACCCCGAACCTCCAACTAATCCTGAACATGATTTCTGTTTGTGTTTATAATCAACCAACATCCATCCCCTCTGGAACATACTGCTCCAGATGCTCTCTAATCAAGCACCATCAGTTTACCCTTTCTGCCACCCTAGGCTTTGTTGCTTACTGCAGATACCCTTCTATTTTTTAAAGGTACTTAAGTATGCAGGCTCTGGTTTTTTTACTCCTTCTTCAGTTTACACCAAAATATCCTTTTTGTATGAAATAACAACATATCTGAAGATGCCAGTACTTCTGCTAACACAGTCCTCATGTAAATGTGGGGTTTTGCTAATCTGAGTAGTACTTCAGGCTGGAAGTGCTTGGGTTGGCATGCTTCCATGGTTAATACCTTGCCTGCATAAGAAGGCCCAGAAAAGCCTTCTGAGAGCCTAGAACTGTGCACTGCTACCCAAAGCCCCAAACTGTGCTCAGTTGGGGTTTTCCAAGACCTAGCAAGCCAAGTGGTGGGAATAGGGTTGCAACAGCAAGGCTCGTATCCCTTGTGCAATGGAAAATTTGGAGAGGAACCAGTGACTGCTTTCTTCCCTGAATTCTGGTAGAAGATTGCAGAGACGCTTCTTCCCTCAGGCAAGCTACATCTCAAGGGTGAAACAGAGATGTAGAAACTGCAAGACAATAAAGTGTGGTTAATTTCTGTCAGTGAACGCAGTGCTGCAAACCAATTTCCAGGTGTTTTTAAGTGTAATCCCTATCTTGCTCACATTTTTCTGGGAAGAGATCCATTTCAATTAGTGCAATCTCTCAGGTCTCTAGTTTACTGCATTAGGGGTGTGGAGCAGGGGGACTGTTTGCAGCTTAGCCTGAACAAGATTAGCCTGATACTTTTGGGTTGAAGAAAGCAATTATGGCAATTGTGTGTGAAATGTTTGCATTGCTTGTCCTCTGGTTTTTCTAACCATCTTGCAATTTTGGGAATGTTATCTACTCCTGATTTAAGACCTTGTGAACAATTCCCTGCTTTGTGAGGAGCAGAGCAGATTGCACACTTTTCTTTCAGCAGCAATTCTCACAAAGATAAGCCCAGTTCTCCTCATTGCCAGGTTGTGCTCCAATTTGTTCCATTACTTCATGCATTTTGAGACAACAGGAATTTCTACATTCATGAAACCATCCCAGAACAGTTGCACAGTAAAATGTGCTCTGTAAATTACACTTGCACAGAAATCAAGGGTAGTTTTAATCTCTAGAACTGTCCATTTTGACATGTAGCTGGGATGATGCTTAGGCATTGAGATAAAATCAGAATCTCCCGTGTAGGCTACCACGTAGAGCTTCCTTATATATTCTATGTGGAACTACTTCGTGTGCCTTTTTAGGCAGCACAGTTGAAGATACAGCATATTTAGTGAGGCACTTCCACCTCAAGAACTTGTCTCCCTTGTTGAGTCCTCAAACCTGTTATTCAGCTGTTAGGATACTGTACAAAGTGAAGCTGTTTACAGAATTAGGGAGTGGAATACATGAGAAACGGCTGAAAAGCTTATGTCTGGTCCTCTGTGGAAAGCGCCAGCCATCCCACCTGCAATTGCCTTGAACAATACACAAATGTGCTCTGTAGCAGGAGCTGCAGGTTTGTGCCCAACAGCCCTAACACTGGTGAATAAAATTGTCTGGTTTGTTGTTAGTGGTGCCAAAATAAAAATGTGGTTATGCAGGAAACATTTTCTTTGTTTGTTGGTAAGTATCTTCTCTCCAAATACAAGATTTTAACAAGGAAAAAGATTGCTCTGAGTTGGGTTGGGCTGAAACTCTGCTTCCAGCTGTTTTGTAATTTTTTTGCAATTTTCCAGCACTCTTCCAGCCCCTCTACTCAGTCCTGGTGAGGCCACATCTGGAGTAGGTTGTCCAGTTCTAGGCTGCTCAGCACAACAGAGACGTGGAGCTCCTGGAACAGATCCAGCAGAGGGCAACAAAGGTGATTAGGGAAGTAGAGCATCTCTCTTATGCATAAAGGCTGAGAGCTGAGCCTGTTCAGCCTTGAGAGAGACAACCGAGAGCTGAACTCGTCAATGTCTATAAATATCTAAAAGTGGTGGGTGCCAAGAGGAAAGGAGCCAGGTTGTCCTCGGCGCTTGAGCAGGGAGGTTGGACCAGATGACCCACTGTGGGCCTTTCCAACCTGGAGGATTCTGTGATTCCAGAGGTGGAAGCAGCTTTTCCTTTGTGTAATAATAATAATAATAATAATAGTAATAAAATAATATCTCCCTGTGTTCTCCGCGGAGGACCGACCCTCTCCCTACTAGCTCCCAG
>VZTR01025112.1:0-11395 GCA_013400775.1 Chaetops frenatus
CTAATCTTCCAGACTGATCTTGAACACCTCTCAATGAACCTTCATTTATTAAGGTGATTTACTGGTTCAGTGGAACTGGTGGCATAAATAATAGTCTGTTACTTTTTACCTTTAATTATGTCTGTGCAGCTTAAAATATGGGGGTCTCAGTCTCTCAAAAATAATTATTTATCTAGGAAAATATAATTAATACATTATTAGTATTTCTTGAACCATTGAAATGTTTTCTTTTTGGAATCAAAACACTCCATCAAAACATTTTTACTTCATTCTGTTACTTTAAACAGAGTGTTCTGAGACATCTGAGCTCATGCCAGTCTAGATTTTCTACTGCTGGTACATACACAGTCCTAGCTATGAAAAATGTCAGCTGGACTCTCTTTGACCCATGAACTGATTTAGTAAAACTTTTGTGAGCTCAGTGTCTCAGCTATGCAAAACAGCAACTCTTTGCATAATTGTTCGTTACTGGTCTGTAATTTTCACAATGTGCAGATTTTAATTACAGGGGAATAGCTGCTGCCTTGCTTGGTTTTTCTAGCTGGTTCCATGGCAAAGATTTGTTGAGGGATATAGGAAGATATATTTAAATCTAAGACATTTATTCTTACAGAAACTTTTTATGAGAAGGCTTATGAATCTCACTCTGCTCATTTAATATTCACCCAAAACAAATAAAATATTTCCTTAATTTATTCATCTGTTTCTATAGGAGCAGTTTATAAAATTTCTGAAATGTAAAAGAGCCTAAAATTTTGAATTTTACATCACCTTGAAGTATAAAGTCTTCTATTTTATGACTGGTAAGCATTTACAACTTTGGCCATACACTCCTCTTGAAAGTTGTATGAAGCACGGTAATCATCTCCCCTCTATTTCTAATGGTATAAGTGATTTAAATATTTTCTTGTAGCTATACTGGAAAGGTGAATAAGTCAGTGAAATCTCTACATAAAATGCCAAACAATGTCTTCATTTACTAGATGGCATTGCTTCTGATATTCAGCCTAGGGAACAAAACCACTAGACCAGGTTTCTCAAAGGCTATCCAACCTGCCCTTGAATCTTTGAATGGGGCATCCATAACTTCTCTGGCACCCTGTTCCAGTACCCTCACAGCAAAGGTTTTTTCTAATATCTAATCTAATTCTGCCCTCTTTCAGTTTAAAGCCATTACCCCTTGTCCTATCATTACACACTCTTTTCAAAAGCCCCTTTTCCACTCTCTTCTAGGTCCCCTTCAAGTACTGGAAGATGCTGTAACATCTCCCCAGTCTTCTCTTCTCCAAGCTGAACAACCCCAACTCCCCCAGACTGTCTTCATAGGAGAGGTGCTCCAGCCCTCCAATCCTCTTGTGCCCCTCCTCTGGACTCACTCCAACAGGTCCAGGTCATTCTTGTTTTGGGTCTTCCCCATATTCTGGCTCAGCAGCCTGTTCTCAGGATGATCTGACTGTCAGAAGGCTCTACACTGCTGTAATGCTGCTGTACACTTGTAGTAGACCTAAAAAGAGATGTGAACTTTATTAAAGTTTGGGCCAATATCTGGGTGAGAGCTTCAGAAAAAACCTACCAAACTACAGAGAGTTCCCTTAAAAATGAAATTTCTTCAAGTTTCATCATGAGAATGGTTTGAGGACTGGAGAGCTTTTGAACAGAAAAGTTTAATGAAAACTCACTGTCCTAAATTTCCTGAGTTAACCTTGCTGAACAAAATTTCATTAATAATGTAAATAAGAACATGCTTCATGTAACTCTAATCAGCTATCAGCAACTGGTATTTTTGCTATAGCATTGCAATGATTGCCCTTATGATGATGGGTTTGGTATTTTTTTAGAAACACCTTTCACCTTGGTTGAAATGTAAAACCATATATTTGAAAAAGTATCTGTAGTTTATCTGAAGGGACTGTATGGAAGCATCCTTAACACTGAATCTTTTGGTGCCTAAGGATTATCAAAAGATCCTGAAAGAAAAAAAAAAAAAAAAACAAACAAAAAACAAAACAACCAAACACACCTCTGCAAATGCATCCTTATAAAAACCTCCTTACAGAGATTTTTACACATCATTTTATACCTAATCTATAATTATAGTGAAAGAGAGGGATGTCACACTGAGCACCTGCACTGATTCTTGCTGATTAATTTAGGATTTCTCTCAGACAACCAGAAATCAAGTGTACTAAAACAAGTCATTCAACTGTCAATTTCCTGATGTCCTAGTAATACGAAAGAATCTAAGATTACTTAATTTTATATAAGACCTTGCCACGTGATCAAATGCTCTGATGTCAATGGGACCATCCATACATGGAAGCTAAATATCAAAGAAGTTTTCAGGAAATATGGTATTGAATACCAGTGTAAAAGCATCCTGATTACCTACTTCCTAACTGGACAAGAAGGATAGATTCTGGTTTGGACCATATAGACACAAAAGAAGTCTTTAATCATTTGGTTTATGTTAAGCACCCAACTAATTTCTACTCAGCTAAAGCTATACATATATTCTGGTTTAGACATAAAATGATATTTTCTTTATGACAAGAACCATTTGTTGAAATGTTTCCTGAAATTGGTCCAAGTAAAAAGAGAGAGCGAGAGAGATGCAGAGATATAGGAGAAGGAATTAGACAAGAGATTTGAACATTCCATTAACTAAGATCTTTTCCCAGAAAAGAAATAAAATTGGCAAATTTTTCCACTTATGCTGTAGTCGGAAAGAAAGAATTTTAAAAATGGCAGGAAAATGTGCTTTAAATACTTCTCTTTAAAAAGTTGACAAAAATAGCAAAGGACTGCTTCAAAATACTGTTTATCAGAAAGACTTGCAAGAGGAGAGACATATACTTTAGAAGTCCAGAAAACCAATTTACTTACTTTTATATGACAGCTGTTTCAGTAGTATCAGTGATATCAGTGAATTTAATCAAAAGTGTATCACAAAGTTCTGTAAAATGATGGCCCATGAGCTGCAAGAACCTCTATTTATTTTAAAATATTTTATTACTTTTGTTTTTAGATGATTCCTTCTGTTTTCAGAAGATCTGCTGTTAGAAGAGTCTTTTATTTTTAACCATGCTGTCTCTTTAGAGAACCAGTGCTGGTAATCCTCAGTGTACAACACAGGTCTAGAAAAGCTTTAATTATGTTACTGAAAGAGGACAGAGAGGCTTCAATAATTTTTGCTGCAGCAACATTTAGTGCTGCAAAACACTAACAAACAAATGGTTTGGGTTTGTAATGGGGATTACTCCAAGTAGAGTTTGGAAACACACTGTAGATTTTTCTGGCTTACTATTTTATGATATGTTGTTGCAATTGGTAGAAAAACCATTGAAATGCTTAACCAAAGCAGACTCCTGTATCACTAGAAAACCCTTGATGGTTTAGAAAAAGTAGATGGTTTCCTGTATGCAAATTAAGAAGGAAAGGCTGAGTGCAAGAGTGAGCATGCAAGCAGTCAGATTGGTTTTCTGGACCAGAGCACAGACTGGAGAGCAGAGCAGAATAAGTATTGTGGTATGTTTAGGGTCTTTCATTATTACCCTTACCCTGGAGTTAGATGTCTAGTCAACTTCACAGAGAACTGACAGCCTGGTACATTAAATACTCTTGATTGCTCCCCTCATTGGTTCATCTTTTCCCCTAAGCTTGCCTTTTGCATCCGAGTTGATCTTCTCTATCACTTATTGATGGCATGCCTGCCTTTCCTGATGTATGTGCTAAAAGACACATGGAGATTCTGAAAGTTCCTCAGCAAAAGCTACCTGTATTTTTAGTGAAAATATTAGCTGACAGAAACAAAGGAAGCTTTGTGTATCTTGAAATATTTTATATGAAATAAAAACATATCAGTGGCACTAACATGTTTTGTAACAAAAGTCTGACTGCCAATGTTGAAACATTTCAGGTTTCCCTTTCTTTAGACATGGATTTCTCTCTCCCAGGTTTGGTGCTTCTCCTGAGGGTGTTGGTTTTCCTGGCCTGGTTTTTGGTAGCAGGGGGGCCACAGAGCTGGCTCATGTGAGAAGCTGCTGGAAGCTTCCACCATGTCCAGCAGAGCCAATCCCTGATGGCTCTGAAGATGGACAGGCTGCTGGCCATGGCTGGGCCAATGAGAGAGATTGGTAACCCCTGAGTAGAAATTATAGTAATGCCTTTGTGATAATATATTTAAGAAGAAAATCAAAACAACATGGTGGCATGGTTTTAATTCCAGCCAGAGAAGAGGAGGAGGTGAGAACATGTGAGGGAAACAACATGGAGATACCAAGGTCAGTGAAGAAGGAGGGGCAGGAGGTGCTCCTGACACCGGTGAGATTCCTCTGCAGGCCATTGTGAGACCATGGTNCCACGCTAGAGCAGTTTTGGGAGGACTGCTGCTCACGAGACTGGAGCCACACTGGAGAAATTAATGGAGAACTGTCTCCTGTGGCAGGGACCCCACGGCCTCACAGGTGAAGGACTCGTCTCCCTGAGCCAAGCAGAAGAAACCTTGGGTAATGAACTGATCAAAACCCGCATGCCCTGTCTCCCAGCACTGTCAGTGGGAAGGAGGTAGGAGTTGGGAATAAAAGGTGTTCTTTAAGGGTTTATTTTACTTCCCATTATCCTCCTCTGAAGTTGTTAGTAATAAACTCACTTTGTATCTCTAAGATAAGCCTGTTTTTCCCTTTGATTGTTTTCTCCCAGTCCTTATCTCAACTCCTGAACTCTTCACTAAATTTTTGTCTCCTCTGCCCAGCTGTGGCAGGGGAGTGACTCTCATGGGTGCCTGGCGTTTGGCCAGTGTCAAACCACGACACTGAGCTAACCTCCAGGCTGCAGCCAGACACTGCCTGGGGGATGTGCCGCTCTACTGCTGACAAAGACCAAAACTGCCAATTTGTAGTTGAGCAAATGATAAAAATTATGGTGTATCAGCACATTCCCTCATCCTATTTAGTTTACCGTTGCACATATTTCCAAGCAGCCTTCTGTAGGGAAAAACAATGCAGATATACATGAGCTAGCATAAATTTACTGGGGAAAAAAGCAACCAACAACATATGGCATGCCTATTTTGGATAAAGCAGAGATATAGCAGAAATGAATTTTGATTAATTTAACTCTTTTTATTAAATAATGCATAATGGTCCAGACATTGAGACATTGTGCTGCACTGATGTGTCCAAGCACTTCTTTTGGACTGTTGTCAGCTGATAAAGCAGGGTATATTTAAGGTCTCCCCTAGCACTCCTCACCACACTGGCATTGACTCACTTAGATGTGGAAAATTATAAACCTGTTTTTTTTCCCTGACAATGGTTTCATGGAAAAGGTGGAAAAGCTGGTTTGTTTACTGGGAAAAAATTAGGCTCCCTAGATATCTATGCAAAATGATTGAGCGGGGCATTTCAACTAGTACATTAGCGACACATTACAGGATTAAGCAAAATAAGAACAAATAAAATATAGTCATGCAGATAAAACTAAATAACCAAAGAAAGTAGGGCAAGTCTTTCATCTTTATGTTGTTTGGTGCAATTCAGGTCATACTGGTATTGATTTACTGCTAGCAAATTATTTTAGATCTGCTACAAAGTGAAGTTACTTTATCATATTTTCTACATCCATTTCAATTATACACAAACCTTTGATAATTGCTGACTCATCTAGAAGAGTTAAGAACTGAAAGATCAGAACTGAAAAGATATTGATTATGGATTTTTCTTCTCATCTTGGAGATTCAAACTAAATTTGGGTCCAAGTAAGTTGGGTAGTACAGGAAACTTCCCTTCTTATCACCTAAATTGGCTTTGCAAGTATATGTGTATAAGCCATTTTTCAGTGCCACAATATTACAGTTGCCTACAAAGAGGAAAAGAAATTGCATTTAATATGGGATGCTCTAAAGTCATGTAAATGAATCAATAATTAAGTTCCAGAATTTCTAACTGTGAAGAGTCCTGTTCTTTTCAATGCTAGTAAACAGCAGTACTCAGAGGCTTTGAAGCATAATCTAGTATGGGCACAGAAGTCAGTAATATATCCAAAACCCATACTTCCATTCATTACATTGGGAACAAAGGAATACCAATATTAAAACATTATGTTCTCAACAGAATTTTCCATGGTACCTTGTAACTTTCAACAGTATATCTAGTGTGACTTCCATAAAAAAAATCCAATAAAGAATTGTAAGAGCAGCCCTAGTTAGGTCACCAAAGGAATGAGAAATTAATCAAACAAAGTTATTCTGTGGTAGTGTTGGCTCAGCAGCAAAATGACACAAAAGCACATTCACACAGTTTACTAGAGCTTAATTCATTTGGATACTTGTGATCAAAGGCTTTGAGTGATTACAAAGAAATGTCAAGGTTGTGACATTGCGGCTAGAATAAATCAGACAGAAAAAAATAAGACAGGAAGGAAAAGAAGCGAAAAGAAGTAAGAATCCCAACAACAAAATTACATTTCCAAAATTGCTTTTTCCAAGGGGGAAAAAAACTGCTTATTTTTTCCCCCAGAAAATGCATTTTCTCAACTATGAAACAAAAGAGTTCCTATCGTTTTTTCCTTCAGACTTTGTGTGACTGTCACAGTGCAATGGTGGCACCTATTGGTCTAAGATATTTATGAAAATCACACTCTGCAAAGGGCATTTTTTTTTCTAAATTAATACAGTTCACTCTCTTTCTGCATGCTGGGAACAGCACTAGAATGACAATTCCTGCATTGAGGTGACAGCATGATTCATGGTAATAGCTCTGAATTTAGTAATTTCTGATTCATGATTCTTCCCACAAGTTGTGACTATATTCTTGAATTGAAGTAACTGAGCTGATGGTTTAACAGGTAGTGGGTCTATCAGTTCCCTCCAGAATAACTGGATGGGTGGTCTCTTCTGTGCATGAGTCATTTCTGTGATGTTTCCTCAGAAGACAGAATAAATAAGGGGAGTATACATGCAAGAACAGGTAATGAGAGTCCTGTGTGAATCAAGCTGTGCAAAATGGGGTTTGCTATTTCTTAATCTGTCAGACAGAAAAGTACAAAGAAAAAGCTGAGGTGGTATGAGGAAACAACAGGCACAGAGGGCATATGTAGGTTCACCGCTGTCCCTGAGCTCACTGTCCTGAGCAGAGCTGCTAAGCAAGCACACTGGTGACCTGTACTTGTTTAAGCAAGTTTAAATGATTTATTCTGTTTCCTCCAACTTTTTTTTTTTTTTTTTTTTTTTGGTTGGATTTTCTCTGAAGAGCCTCTCAGAAAAAGACAGTGGGAAACTGAATTTATTTTTACTACAAAAAATAAGTGATAAATATCTCAACAATAGCTGCCTTCTCATTCCTTGCTTACCCTGCCTTGCCTGACCTTCCCTCTCTCGCCTTTGTCTTTGTCCTGCACCCTAATAAAAGTCCAGCACATATTTAATTTTTTTTATAGATAGAAAATAAACTGAATCTGGGCTGTTTTTATAGAAAAGAATTTACAATTTAGGTACTTTAGTTAATTTTATATCTGTTTTAAGATTAGAGAGATATTTAGACTAATCAACATTTGTCATAAACTGAGACCACTACAACTTATTACTGTCTCAGCTAGTAACTCCATCCATCGTTAATTCAGAAGGAGAACTTAGGTAAAATAAGAATGCTGCACAGGCAAATCTGCAAAAAGCAGAATGAGAAAAATGAACTGTAAGGGAAACTTTTTGAGACACACCAAAATAGAAGTTCAGAGGAAAAGTAAAGGGAGGAAATAAAAGCTTACATAGCAGAATAAAGGGGAAGATTATAAGTATAATATATCCTTCAAAAAGTGGAAGTCATTCCCAAACCATGTAAAAAAAAAAAAAAATCTGACAAGTAAACAGTAAAACTGTAAAAATTGAGGCCAGAAGATGTAGGAGGAATGTGAACACTGCCAATAAAATATTTTTCACACCTCTGCAAGAAACACTTGAGAGAAATTGAGGGCTGATGGGTTATTGGTGAAAAGGACCATTCAAGGAAATGGGTGAAAAATATTCTTAAATACTTTTTCACCTTGGAGTTTAATACAAACAAGTCAAAGCCAATTTCTTTCCAGAGGCTTTCTTTGCAGTACTATTCTAAGGAATAAGTTCTTCTTGAAGCTGAAGATTAATAAACTGAAAAGAAGTTATTTGGACCAAGTACTATTTAAAAATATGATCAACCTATTTACTCATATTTAATAGATACTGTGGACAACAAGTATGGATGGTCATGCATGCAAACTTAAAAAATTTCTCTGAAGAACTGTAAAATATAGGAAAAAGTATGCTTTTCAATAGGAAAATCAACAAAGTATATAATAAATGGAGATGGGAGATACATAGAATGGGATCCTTAGAATCTATAAATATTTAGAAAAAGATAGTGTTTTGTTAAGAATTCAAAATCATTTTATACCCTTGAGACATTCAAGGAGAATTTAATTAAGGAATGAAGATGATGTTGCCATTTCTGGAAAGAATTATTGAAAGTTCTTTTTAAATAATTATTTTTTATGTTTGTCTCAAAAGCAGGTAAAATTTCAGGTTCTTTAAGTAGAGAATAGAGAATATATGCTGCTGTCTAAAGCAATGGTTATCTCCTCAAAATATACACAAGACAAAACAACATGGCAAGGTTTTTCAGTAGTACAGAATACTTTAAATGTATGGAAAAACAGGATTCTTCAGCTCAAGAAGGAGGTGATTGAATCTGGCAATGTACTGTAAAGTTGTAAACAAAGATGATAAATTAAAAAAGGAAATATTATTCATGATTTCTTGTACCAAAACTTAATCTTGAATGAACAAATTAAGTATCACATGCAAAATAAAAAGTATAATAATAATCGTAAGTTTAAACATAAAGAAAAAAGACATGATTTTTACTCTGATAATATCTGATATTTTGAACACCTTAAAAAACGTTGATTTTTTTTCTTACATGCAAGTTAGTTTCTGTGTGCCAGAGAGGAAATCATTATAATTTTTGTATCTATAAATTTTGCATGAATGTAAATTTTCGGTTAATGCCTAATACCACATTAGGATGTTACACCAGTATTTCAATCACTTGAATTTATATTGTGCTGGAACTAATGAAACTGTTCTCATAAGCATAACTGTGCACCTATTATTCATGATTATTCATATCTTTAATTTTCTGGGATTTCCATATTTTTGTGGCTGACTTATAGACTTCACTATTTAAATCAAGGCACATAAAGGTTTATTTGAAATGCTCTGGCTACCTGGTGGCACATACTGGTAGTTCCCTGAATTCATAATTTTTGGCCATATCTACTCATTCTCCATTACTACTCAAGCCTTTGCACTTTTTCATCACATTGGCTGTCAAATCTTAAATATATAATTTGCAATATAATTTTACAGCTAGATGATTCAGCCAAAATTATGGCAAAGGTCAAAAACTCATTTGATTTACTTATGGGTTGGCATGTGTTTAAGTCTCCTCCAGAAGTTTCAAATTCTCATTTTCCACAGGAATTTAATATTTGAAGAGATCACTTGGTCACAACGTTCCCTGTCTCTGAAGATAATCATAACAAGGCATTCCCTTCATGAAATGAACTGCAGCAAAGTAAAATTTAATGTCAAGGGAGTTTGGGATGTTTTAAAAAACATAGTACTTCTTGAGAGATCTATACAATGCAGGAATTCCAGTTGTTTAAACTTTTTTTTTTATCCTAAGCCCACTGTAGGAAAAATCTACAGGTTTTTAGGCAGTCTCAATCCCTGATGAAATAGATCACACACAATGCATTAAAAAAAAAAATTCAAAAATACTCATGTTTTAATTACTGTATTTATATTTTACTACAATGAAGAGTAAAGGAACTTTAGGGTAAAAAGAAATATAATAATCTCAAAACATACACTATTATCTAATGGATAAATTTTATTGTTTATACAATATGCAGGGGCCAATATCAGCAGTGTTCAAAGGATTCACTTCAGTCATATGAACTTGTGTTAGCATTCAGTGGGTTTATGAACTTCTAGAGAATTTAAAAATAATGTTATGCATTTCCCTTTATCCTGAGAATGATCCTTATGGAGCATAAGCATTCTTCTCTTGTTCATAATATTTTGAACTGATATGTTTAATATTGTGTTTGGACCACGCTCTCAGACACATGGTGTGACTCTCGTGCCTGTCTTGTGTAGGGCCAGGAGTTGGTCTTTGATGATCCTTGTGGGTCCCTTCCAACTCAACTTATCCTGTGATTCTGCTAAATAACTATGTATAACAGTCGATGAAATAACAAAATAATACACTTTTGGTTCATTTGATATTCAAACTAACTTGTATTAGAAGATGTAAATGTATAAATTAGAAACACCTAAATTTTGCATCAAAGCATGACTTTACATCTTTTACTAGTTAAGTCCTCATAACATGAAGAGTATGCTTCTCCTGCCTCTCCAATGACCATCTCAATCTAAGACCTAAAGAAAAATTGTAAGTAAAAAGCATTTGTGTCATGCCTATCACTTTATTTTGTTCTCTTATTCTCTGACATATATATGAGTGTAACTCCATTTTGGTGGTGCTTGTATTGCAAATATCCTTCTTTTTTTTAAGGAAGCTAAATGTGCAAGTATGCCTTCCTTTTTATCTTCAAAGATATGTAATGCAGTTTTCTTTTCTTTTTCTTTATTTGCTTTATAATTACACCCCTTAAAACCAGTGTATAAGGTTTGTTGAATCTCTAATGATTTCTTGGCCACATTGAGTAATATTACTTGTCTCGTGCTTTCCAATAGTGAATCTACTTTTTTCTTTTTTTTTTTTTTTTTTTTTTGCTAGTGTTGGAAATTTGTATAACTTGTGTAGCATTAGGGACAAAAATAGGAACATATTTAAAAATATGAATAAAACAAAGACCTCAGACATGGTCTTGGTCTTGTACTATACAATGTACTATTCTATGACTTCAAGAGTAGACTAGTTCTGTTTCTTATTTTCTCTTTAACACAGTAATCTCAACAGGTTTTTTTGTATATAGTACTGGTCACAGAAAAAAAAATTACATTCTGCAGAATATTTTTTGATCAGAGCAAAGAAGTCAAAATTTCTCATTATTGACTAAAAGTGAATAAAAGTTTTGGAAATATTCTTCTAGCATAAAACATTCAATTCTGAAACCTTTCATATATTTAAATGAACAAAGACACAATGATGAAAAAATTTTCTACTAAGGTAGTTTAGAAATTTCAAGGTCTGTTATATAACAGCTCCCTGCTTGTTGACTGTTAAATGAAAGTACACCAATTTAATTTATTACATTTTAATTTCATTTGTTCCACTCACTGGATTATATCAATTTCATATTTTATTACTAATGTAAAATATTATATTAACATTAT
>VZTR01025118.1:35259-46044 GCA_013400775.1 Chaetops frenatus
CGGGGCGCGCCCAACGCCCAGCCGGGTCGACCCCGCGCACACGACGCCCCGGCCGAGTTCCCGGGAGCAGCCCCCTCGCAGCCGCCGGGACCACCCACCCCCGTCCCCTGGGCCACCCCGGCCTGGCCCCAGCCCCGGCCTCAGCCCCGCCGCCTCAGCGGCTCCTCCGGCCCGGGGAGCGCGCGGAGANGCCTCTCACCGCGGGCCCGCGCCCGGGCAGCCGATCGCCGTCGCGCCGCTCCCCCGTCCGTGCTTAGGCCGGCTCCAGCCATGTCCAAGCCGCCACCTAAACCGGCCAAGCCAGGTGAGGGAAGGACAGAGCGGCCTGGCCCGTCCTCCCCGTGCGGGGCGCGGCGCGGCGCAGCCCCCTGCCTGCTGACACGTGAATGGCTTGGGTTTCGGGTCTGCTCTCTCGAACAGAGCCCGGGCGAGGGTGGGAGCGGGGCACAGCCGCCCTTCCCTTCCGGACCGCACCCTGCCGCCATGAACCTCGGCACCGAGCGCTTGGTGTCGGCAGGGGGGGCTGCCCGCCCCGTCGCTGGAAAGCACCGTGGGGCTGCCCTCAGGCATCGTGTCCGGGCCGGGCTCCGCGCCCGCTCTAGCTCGGGAGAAGGCTCGCGAGTGCTCCCAGGCCGGAGCCGTCGCCCGGCGAAAGGCTCCCCGTGTCGCGGGCTGGTGCAGAGCCCTCTCGCCCCGGCCTTCCTCGTCTGCACCGCGGAGCCGCGCTGCCCAGCGATGGCACTTGGCGTCGTGGCGTGCGCGGCCCGCAGCAGCCGTCCAGGGGCTGCTTGCGTAGCCTGAAATGCTACAGGAAACCTTCTACCCTTTTAAGACACAGCGCTGAAATACTCTGAGGTTTGCCTCGTGATTGCACGGATGGGCAATATATTAACGCATAAAAAGACGGTTTTATAGTGCAGTCGCATGCAACACTCTTCGTCTTCAAAGTGGGCATCCACTGTTTTCCCTTGTAGGACTCCTAACAGCCGAACTCTGAATGTGCTCTTGGGAAATTGAGGTGTCAATGTGCACATCGCCCTTTCTAGTGCATTTAGTCCTCGATGTGTATGGTTTTGCTCCTGTGGTTTATTTTTTTTCAGAAAAATTTACTTCAAAGCTGGTTTTCTAAAAAAATTATTAGCTACCATAGCCTTTTCTAAAATTATATTGAAAAGCCACTGGAATTTGCACAGTTTTAAATCTTAGAATAGAAGTGGTATTTTTCAGGTAAATATACATTCTTCTGTCAAAAATTTAACCATTAACTTTAGGGTTTGGGGTTTTTTTTAAGTAAGAAATTGATCTGGAAAATTTAATGGTTATTTCATCTGTCTGTGTAACAGTTTAAATTCTTACTTAGAAATTAAAAGTCCACCGTGATTTTAATTAAATAGATAAGAGTAGTTGGTGTCTCCCAAAACAGGATTATCTGATCCCTAAGTAAATTTGAATTGCAATTATTTTTGCACTTGGGATACTATTTGAAATGCTGATGTAAAAAAAAATAATTAAATGCATAACCTAATATAGTATTGTAACTAGACAGCTTATAAAACAAGTTTTTAATTTGAAGTCAAGTAAGTGCAGAAACAGTTTAGACCATTTAAACCATCAGTCTCATCCTGCCTGCAGAAGCAAAATCTGCTAAAGCTCTCTGGCTGTAATTTCATCCTTAGAGGAATTTCCTCTGCCCTGTGGTTTGCTAAGCTTCTTAGACAACAGCTCACTTTAAATGAAAAATACAGTAATAAAAGCATTGCTGTTATGGACCCTTAACTGAAAACAATCAGTACTGAGGAAATCTGCAGGCTTCTGAAAGGATGTGGTGTTTCACAGCTGAATACGTGTGAAGAGTGGGATTTTCCAATGAAGTTGATATCTCAGTTTTCTGTTTTTCAAGAAGATGAGCTAAATTTAAAGTAAGATTCTTAAGGAGTTAAAGACTAGCCCTGCCTAACTTAGAGGAGCTCTCAGACTGACTCACACATGTTCTGTCTAATACTAAGTGTCTCTCCCTAGTTTGGTAGGGTGCAGTTTGCGATGTGCTTGATCTGATAAAATGCAGACTGTCATCAAAAGGACAGGTTCCCTACCCCCACCGTCACTTTCTGTCCCATTTAGTTACGTGACAAGCTGGTTGTACTCTAACTCTTTTCATGTAAGGTTATTTTTATGTCTGATGAACTTGCTGAGCTGGTTTACCAGCAGGAGTGTTTGACACAGGAAAAGGAAATTTGCAGGAGAAGGAAGACAAAGAAAATAAGATTGTCTTGCTAATGACTTTCAGAGCTGATTAAGGTAATAAGATTAATTTTACCATATCCCCAATTTTTGAGGAGAGAAAATTTTATGGTGTCTATTGTGTCTGATTTTTCAAAGTAATTTTCTGAAAGGGCTTGCCTTCTAGCACACTTCAAAATATCTCTGTAGTTGCATGTCTGACTTCTGTATGATCATAGCTACACCTTTGATACTGTAATTGAATTTCTTGGGGTTATAGATAGATGTTATTTAAAGACATAAGTATAGGAACTGCATGTGGTGAAATAGTTTCTGCAGCAGCGGAAGGCTGTCTCTTTTGGTGGCATTTAGACTGCCTTTGCTAGAATGTCTTGGTGCCTTTGGTCAAGCTGTGTTGATTCTTCTTCACTGATCATTATTAGGTATCAAGTCTATAAGCTCTGTCAAGGAACAGCAAGCCTGCTTGCACTGCTGATGAATTACTACAGTTCAGGAGAGACAGAAGAGATAACAAGACAGTGGTTGCTGTCGTCCGTTCCTCTGTGTTTGGGTAATAAGATGTGCAGATTGGACAGAGAAGGAGGGAAATATTTCAGTGGTGGGGAAGTGAAAATATATAGTGAAATAAATATCCTTTTTAAAACTGAGTCTTTACTGTCAGTTCAGGGATTTTGGACATTACAGTTGGACAGCACTTTAAAAATGTGGGGAAAAGGAGATGTGAAGGGGGAAAACCAGCTAGCTGTGGCACTGTCATTTTCTTTCAGCTCATGAGAGCATTTTTTCTGACGGATTGCTTTTCCGTAAATCCTCTTATGCACACAGTACATAAGGATTTCAGTTACAGAGAGGTGGTTTTAACATCAACATATGTTAGACAATTGTGTTGGTGAACGTTTGAGCTAGTCTTTTGGGTCTGTAGTCAGCCCTTGGGTAAGGGGACAAGATTGTTTATAAAGGCTCTAAAAGTCTTTTAACTTATAGTGTTTTGAGGCTTTTTTTTTTAAGAAGCGCTTTGCTTTTCTCATGTAACTCTGTATTGTGATTGTGTTCTAGCTGTAGATTTTACTTAGACTCACTATCAAAAGGGAGTGGTGGGGAGGTTGAAAATAGCAGAAACATACTTTTCCACCAGCATTATGCAAGAGTAGGGTTTCCTCTCCATCTTTTAAGAAATCTGTTGATGTCTCAAACTACATTATTCTTTGCAGAATTCATATCATGTTGGATATTAATCTAGTTTACAGAATTTACTTTTTAAGTCCTTTGGATGAGCTTTAATGACTTCTGCTTAGTTGTGTGCTACTTAAGCAGTGTCTTCTTGAAGAGTGCGAACTGTCTGATGATGTCTTTTTGATTAGAGCCTTATACAGAGTGCAGCAAAAGCTTTTGGGGAGATGAAAGGGGTGTGTTGATATTTTTAGAAAACCTTACTTGCATGTTCACCAAATACAGTAAGGTTTGTTGATCCTGGCCTAGATTTGACACAACGTTTATATTTTATGGAGAAAGACCAGTCTTTGTACCAAGGAAATTAGAGTCTTAAATTACTCCAGTTGAGAGAGAGGCAGGAGGAAATATCAGGATGTAACATAAAGGGTTGCTACCTCAAAGCAGATTTGTTGACTTTGCTCCCTCTAGTAGCTGTCAGAGTTAAAAGTAGGATTCTGGACATAAATACTTAGTTTGAATCACCAACAGGTTCACCTCAATTTTAAGGTGAAGTAGGAGCTGTGACAGCATTTGCAGGAGCAGAACACTTGCATTGAGTCACATGCCTAAGGCCTTGGCAGTAGGCTTAAGTTTGACACAAGTGGTGGTGGTTTGGGTTTCTTCTGTACTCAAAGGTTTCTGTTAGCTTGGAAGATGTGAGCATGTGAATGTGGGGAGTTACACTGCAGTCATCAAGTCTGAGGGGAGAAAAACATCAGAGAAACAATTAAAGTTTCCAGTCTGCTTTCAATATGAATTATAAACTTTAATTTCTGACCTCAAACCCCCTTGTTGCCGGGACCTCCTGCAAGTGAAGGCCTGCTGGTATTCATAAAATTGATAAGAAACAGAAGATTTCAGCGTCAAGCTATGCCAGTGACATTGTGTTCACTTATATCTTCTGTGAGAATATTTTAACTTCTGATTTTCTGTACAAAATGACACATGTTCCTTCCATTCCAGGCACTGGTTAGTGCAGTCCATGATTGTTCCAGGATACCCCGGTTTGTCATTTAGGCTGGTATCAGTCTATCCTTTGCATTCTTTCTAATATGCTCCTAAACAAATTCCTAGGCTTGCCTGCTTGTTTTTTTACTATGCCCTTCCCCCCGCTCCCCCAACATGTATTCTCTGTGTTCACTTCCCCTTTCTAATAAGCATTACTTAGAAGTTGAAGATGGTTCTCTAAACACTTGGGGACTCCACCTTTTTCTGTCTCAGTTGTGGCAATCTTTAAATGCTATGTTGAACTCTCCTAGGTCTGTGAGCAAAATGCCAAAGTACAAATGGCACTCCTGTTAAAAGTATTCCCAGTACTTTTATATGTGTTTGGAGTTCTGTATGCAAAGCACGTTGTTTTCCAATTCCCGATGCTGCAGGCTTGGGGCAGAGTGGCTAGAAAGCTTCCCAGAGGAAAAGGACCTGGAGGTGCTAGTTGACAGCTGGCTGAACATGAGCCAGCCCAGGTGGCCAAGAAGGCCACTGGCATCCTGCCCTGCATGAAAAGTGGTGTGGCCAGCAGAGAGTAATTGTCCCCCTGTTTTGGCTGCTCCTGAGGCTGCACTTCAAGTCTTATGTCCAGTTCTGGGCCGCTCGCTGCAGAAAAGACGTGCTGGAGAAAGTGCAGAGAAGGGCAGCAGAGCTGGTGCAGAGTCTGGAGAGTAAGGTGGTACAAGGAGTGGCTGAGGGATCTGGGGATGTTCAGACTGCAGGAAAGGGGGCTCAGGGAGACCTTGTTGTTTTGTACGACTATCTGAAAGGAGGTTGTAGAAAAAGTGCTTGTTTCTTGTTCCAAGTGACAAGTGGTAGGAGAGGAGAAAATGGCCTCAAGTTGTGCCATGGAAGTTCAGGTTGGATATTAAGGAAAATTTATTCAATGAAAGTGTTTGCCATGTATTGGAACAGGCTTTCCAGGGAAAAGCCCTGAAGGTATGTAAAAGACACATTGATGTGGCACTTAGGGACACAGTTTAGTGGATTGGCAGTGTTAGGTTAATAGTTGGGCTTGATGATCTCAGAGATATTTTTCAACCTAAATAATTCTGTGAGAAGCCAGGAAAAAAGTTTCAGTTTGACCGTCATGTTCTGCTAATAAAATTGCACATCTCCTCAGAAACATGGAGATCATAAGATAAACATCTCTTCTCTTACTAAAGCAAACTGCAAATGTATCACAAATTATTCTGATCGGCAGCTTACCTTTGATATTTCACCCTTGGCCAAAAGCTTGTGAATTAAAATAACTGGTATACATTACCAGATCATGTAATTCCTTTGTGGGTTCTTAGGCCAACACTGAGAAAACAAAGACACTGCTTTTACCACCACACTTTCTGTGAGATGCCTTTCAATTCCTTCAAAGAAATTAATCTGAATATATGTCAAAATTCATATTCCCAGTTATAAATGTTCTGGAAGAAGATCAAAACTAGCATAAGCCCTGCGGCCTACAAGCTGTTCTTCTTCTTCCCCACATACGATATTCTTTGCATATTTTCTCCTTTTTGGGCCATTTGTTACAGGTAGGGGTTCAAATTAGTTGTTTTCAATCAAGTTAGTGCTAGAGTACCTGATTCTGAACTGTTTCTGTGCAGCATTATGGCAGCAAGGAGAAAGATGACTGATGAGAACCCAGGATTACCTTGAACCATTGAAGAGGTTGATAGACCTGCTAGTTTTTTAACTAACTGTAAATCACCATAGTAAATTCTGATTTTTTCCAGCACAGAGATTATCCCTTTCTGTTCTGTAGGCACTGACAGTGCTTTGTGACACACAGTGAGTCAGTTCATCTTAAGTTAGTTATTCTGATTTTTATGGTAGTCTTGACCTACTCAGTCTTAATATAGCTGATGAAAAGATGCTGCATCAGGATCAATATCTGATTACTAGCATCTTGTTCCAGTCAGTGAGATTGACTGTGGCTCTCTATGGCAGATGCTAACAAAAGACTCATATCAGTCCAGTGGGGCCAAGCCTTGGTAGCTCCTGTGAACACTGACTTACTGCCATCATTATTTTGTTTAAAATATGTGGGTTTTTGTTTAATATGTAATATTAATTGACAGCTAATGAAATTTCATTATCTCCTCTTTGGTGCTAAAATTTCAGCCGAACACAAATACCTCAGTAAATAATGCCATGCAGGTATAGGTTGGTGGTTTTTGGTTTTGTTTTTGGTGGTTTTTTTGGGTTTTGTGGGTTTTCTTTTTTTAGTTGTTTGTTTTTCTTGTTTCTTTTTCAGCTTTTCATTGGGGGAGTGGAAAGCAAATAAGAGAAAAGTGGAGAATGTTTTGGTGGTAGAGGGGATTTTAATGCTAGTGTCTATGGTGGTTTAGAGAAGCTAGAGTAAAAGAACAGAAAGGAAGTGGGGAACAAAAGTCACTGTGAGAGAAACAGTAACTCCTTGTTGCCGTGCTCCTTACTTAGCACTTTGGAAGCAGTCTTCTGTTAATGATACTGCAATTGACTAAAAATAAACCTCAAAGTTGTAAGAAGAAAACAAAAATCTTACTGTCTTTTTAGAAAATGGTGTTCTGGTGTTGTGAAGTCTTTTTATTAGTTAGCATTATGAAGCACAGCAGGTATCCTCAGCACCTATCAGAAGCTGAATTTTTAAGCTGTCATTACTGTTTCGTTTCTCCATTCCATTGTTTTTATATGCTTAGCGGGGAAGGGGTCATCTTAGGTTATGAGTTGCATGTTTCCCTTCCTCAAAAAAGCTGGAGAAGTTTATAGGTAAGTTATCCAAATAAATTAAAGGGTGCGGGGTCGGCCCAACCTGACATTAGTTTTATGTTGCTAGTTACAGAGAATAGTTAGTTTGACTNATCTATTTAGTATCTATAGTAAGTTACCTTTTTTATTTGTCAGATAGTTGTTTTGCAGATGTTTAATGCAAATTCCGTAAGAAGGGAGAAAACAGTTTGGGATTTGTGAGACTGAAATATTACTGGTTAATGTCTCAAATTTGCAAAAGCAGGGTTTGCTTTGCTGATGATGTGGAAGATAACAACGCACGAGGAGGGGGTGTGAGCACCAGAGGATGACCACAACAAACCAACTTGTGTTTAGCGAGAAACTGGGCTTTGAGCCAGATAAGGGAAGAGGTATATAAGAAGTGTTTTATTATGTGTTTCCTTACTCAACCAGCTCAGGTGTGAAAACTCCCCTCTATGGGGAAGGTGCTGGACATTCACACTAAGCCTGAAAGTATTCATCCCTTCTGCTGGGGTATGACTTGAGGGGCAGCTGTCATGTCTTAGAAGGTGCCATAAACTATCCAAAACCCCAGCCCCAGACCAATTTCTGAGGCCTTCCACTAGAGGACTGCAGATGGTCCACAGTTGTATCAGAGAGGGTTGATTTCCGCTCCCTGCCCCCAGCTCCTCCCTGGGAGATACCTGGGCATTCCGACCTGAACTTAAGAGTTTGTTAATCCATTTAACTTAGTGTTTCATGAGTTCTTCCTGTGGATCAAGATGGTGACCATCACTTTGATTGTGGGCATCAAATTTGCTACAAGTCTTGTTGCTGGGTCCATGGGTGGTGATACCTTTCTCCTCATATCCTTTCTTTCTGTCTTTCTTCTCCTAACTTCTTCTGGAAATGTATTGTAAACTAGATGAAAAAACGCCAGTCAAGTCTTTAGTAAATGTCCTGTATCTGATTAAGTTAAAGCTGGCTAAGTTAATGTTTGTGAAGTGCCTTAGTTTGTCTGGATTTTGCTTTAAAATTTGCCTAGTAGTAATTCTACCTTGATGTTGCAAGTAGAAGTTTGTTGCTAAAGATTTTTGCTGTTTCTCCTGCACACTGCCCTAAATGACTCAAACAACCTTCCCCTAAACCCACTGAGCAGACCAGGGCATAACAGGATTGAAAAGAAGAACCCTTTAAATCTGTCCCCGTGCTTAGAAGTTTATTTGTGGGACATATCACTGCTCTATGCCTCCATGTATTTTGCTTTTAAAAAGGATACTCCTCTCATTAATCATGCTGAGAGTAAAGTAATTTAAGTGTGCCTGCTGCCTTGAAATCTTAAGAAAGTACATATGTGTTCTGTATTCTACTTACTTTGTCCTTTAAAAGTATGTGGTGAGGAGGTGCAATGAACTTTGATAAGTTCGAATCAGTGCTAACTACTGGTTCCCTGTCCTACAGGAATCTTGAAACATGGTTTGCACTAGAGAGATGGTAGTAAGTGGGAGCAGAGGAAGACATTAGGTGCTTTCTAACTTTTTGTGTATTCCAAATACAATACAAGCTCAAAGTCTGTCTGCATGGCTAGAAATAGGTATTGCTAGATAAAAATACTTCCAGTGGTTACTGGTAACCCTGTGCCCAATAAAATATGGTTTCTCTGTGTTTGCAGAACTGGGATTCAAGTCTAACGTGCCCTTTGCATGCTAATATTTTGTTAGTTTAATCTTCTAGACTGAATTTTTGCATTAGAATTTTATTATTCTAATAATTATTCTGTTATTCTAATAGAAAAATCTATTAAAAATGCTCAAGTCCCCTTGGTTTTGGCTCTTAAATGAAGCAAAGTAAATAAGCTTAATGTCTCTTTATCAAGAATTTTTCAGAAGATTGGTGCCAGTAATGAGTACTGTTTAACTGCAATATAAAGTACTATGAAATTAACATTAACCAGACTTGCAGTTCTACAGATGCAGGTCTGTACTTTGTATTTCATCACAGGAGAATGTTTTAGCCTGTGGTGGACTGTCTGCGACACCACAGTTGGACATTTGGGGAAGTAACTCCCTGTTTCAAGTTTACAGAATTAAAAAAAACCCCACAAACGAACAATGAATTGCCTTTTGTTTAAACAATATGTCAGCCGTGCTGTAACCAGCTTCAGTATTTCCAGTCTTCTTTGTCTCCACAGGTGTGATAGCTTTAGAAAATCTGTTGGAACATATGGAGTACATTACTATGAAAGATACATGCAGCACACAAATGTGTATTTCCCCCTTTTCCCTGTGTTCTGCCATCTTCTCATTTCCCCTTTTAATATTTCTTCCCTTTTGTTGTCCATTTCCTCCTCTTACTTATATTAAACACTGAACATCGGTGGAGGATGGTTGCAGTCTCCATAGTTGTTAGTGTGCGGTTCTGTCTTGTGTTTTTGTGTCTTCTGTGTGAGAAAGCCAAGAAGGGTCAGTACTTCTGTCTTCCATCCTCTTTTGTCATCTCTTGCTCTTTTTTCTTTTCTTTTCTTTCTTCCTTTATTTTTCGTTGTTATTGCTTGTCTTCTCCACAGCTGCAGTTCATGTTTCATGCTGAAGCTCTTTGGTCCAGGATGTATTACTGTCTGCTGTCCTTGTTCATCATCTCTGTTTAGGTAGAAAACATAACTCAGGTTTCATTCTTTTTAGCAGTTGCTACAGTTCCAAGTATTTAGTTTCTGGGGGAAAGATTTGAGAAGTGTTGGGCTATTTGTATCTAGGAATTGGCTGCTGTATGAGAGAGAACATCAACCAATAAAGCCAAATTGAAGTTCTGTTGTATTATTAAAAATTGGGAACTGGGAGGAGCAATTACATATTGGAAAAAAGAGTATGTATAGTATCTACTTGCACTTGGCAGTGTGTTTACACTGATTCAGTTAATGTTTGTAGTTTTATATACACTTAGAAAAAAAAAAAAAAAGGCTGGANTTCCCCCTTTTCCCTGTGTTCTGCCATCTTCTCATTTCCCCTTTTAATATTTCTTCCCTTTTGTTGTCCATTTCCTCCTCTTACTTATATTAAACACTGAACATCGGTGGAGGATGGTTGCAGTCTCCATAGTTGTTAGTGTGCGGTTCTGTCTTGTGTTTTTGTGTCTTCTGTGTGAGAAAGCCAAGAAGGGTCAGTACTTCTGTCTTCCATCCTCTTTTGTCATCTCTTGCTCTTTTTTCTTTTCTTTTCTTTCTTCCTTTATTTTTCGTTGTTATTGCTTGTCTTCTCCACAGCTGCAGTTCATGTTTCATGCTGAAGCTCTTTGGTCCAGGATGTATTACTGTCTGCTGTCCTTGTTCATCATCTCTGTTTAGGTAGAAAACATAACTCAGGTTTCATTCTTTTTAGCAGTTGCTACAGTTCCAAGTATTTAGTTTCTGGGGGAAAGATTTGAGAAGTGTTGGGCTATTTGTATCTAGGAATTGGCTGCTGTATGAGAGAGAACATCAACCAATAAAGCCAAATTGAAGTTCTGTTGTATTATTAAAAATTGGGAACTGGGAGGAGCAATTACATATTGGAAAAAAGAGTATGTATAGTATCTACTTGCACTTGGCAGTGTGTTTACACTGATTCAGTTAATGTTTGTAGTTTTATATACACTTAG
>VZTR01025133.1:180-31974 GCA_013400775.1 Chaetops frenatus
GTCGGGCGGCGGGTGAAAGTCGGTGGCAAAATGGCGGCCGGCGCCAGGGGGGCGGGGCACACAGACCCGGTCACGCCTTCTTCCGTCCCGCAGCTGCGCATGCGCGGTGCCTGCCGGGAGTTGTAGTTCCACCGTAGCTGAGGCCGCGCCGGTTCCCGGTTGTGTTCCCGCCCCGAACGGCCTCTGTGCAGAAGCCCCGGGAGCGCTTGTGCGGGGGACCCGCCCCCGTGGTCTCTGAGTCCCGAGTCCCTCCCCAAAAGAACCCCAGCATCGCCTGATTCTCCCGCAGAAACTACAATGACACGTTAACCCCGCACAGAACCCCAACACTTCACGCCCACAGACACTGAAGGCACCACCCGGGAGCGAGTTTTGTCCTGGTCGCCACTCTGTCTCCTTCCCTGGTGTCCCAGCCGCCTGGGTGTCCAGGTGTGCTCTTGGACCTGGACTGATCCTGACACAGTATTATTCCCTTGCCTTGGCTGCAGTGAGATGTGTCACTAGGGCAGGATCCAGGGCCTGGATTGGGGAAGAGGAATGGGGTGTGCTTGCTCTGGAGTGGAGGTTTTGGCTGACCTCACCCACCGTTTTAGGACAGGAGAACAAAGGGTAACACTTCCCCAGAAGAAGGTGCTCCTCATCCTCCCTCGGGAGACCGCAAAAATCACAGGGGTTCAAAGAGCCCACAGCGTTCAGCTGGAAAATCCTGTCTGCTGAACTGGTTCTCACCAGTGAGAGAGCTCCAAGTGCCTGGTGCTTCCTTCTGCCTCTGCATTTCAAGTCCTTTCTGCTTCTGCATTTTTAGTCCTGAGCTTTGGGATGTCCCTAGAAAACAAAAGTGTGACCAACAGTTCCTGAGAGTGTGCTAATAAAGCCCCTCACTGTGGGGGAACCACGTTCCCCTGACCCAGACACTGGGGAGGAGGAGAACGTCCTTGCATGGAAGTTAAAGAAAACATCTGGACCCTTGCACAGGGGTTCCTCCTGCTTTTTGTCAGCCCCATGCCAACCTGTCCCTGTCATTGTAATGACTGATTTCCCTTCTGCAGACAAGGCTGGAGTCACTTAATTCTTGTTAGAACAGGGGAGCAGAGCTCAGAGCAGGGCACAGCTCAACCTTTGGCCTCTGGGTTCTGTAAGGACAAGTTTTATAATACGAAGTTCCAGACGCTCATGTGCTCTCAGGCTCACACACTGCTAAATCACCGAGAAAGCTAAAAATAGCCCAAAATCTTCCACAGGCAGGAAAGTTCTGTTGTGTGCAGAAAGGGAAGCGCGTGACACAACGATCCCATCGCCAAACAGCCCTGAGGAGTGAAACCAGCAGTGCATCCTCTCAGCTTTGGGTGGCTCTCAGCATTCCTGGCCTGAAACACAGCCAGACAGAGCGCGTTGGTGTCCTGGGGGGCTTTTCCTGAGGTGGGGCCAGGATGGATGTCCCTGCTGTGAGCAGGCGACAAAATGGTGTCAGGAATGAAGTGACTCCTGAGGTGGCAGCTTGAGGGGCTCAGGTGCCAAGGCGGTGCCAGCCTGACCTGTGTGGCTGCTGGTGCTTCCCCACAGAGAGGATGGAGTCTGTGGCTCTTAATCTTTGCTTCCAAGGTTTTTTTTGGCTGGACTAAAGAGGAGTCAAGCCAGGACATGGTGAAGCTTTGGCAGGGCTGGTGGCCAAGGTGACAGAGATGGTGTTGGTCACCCACCAGGTGCTGCCTCCTCCAAACACCCAAACAGGAGCCCAAAGGACATGCCAAGCCACGTTCACCCACCTCTCGTGTTAACATTCCCCCAGTCCCTTGGAGCTGTTCCCACCTCCACTGCCTGGTCCCAGCAGCACCAGAAGATTTATCTGCCAAAAAGGGATTTGCTGTTACCTGGAAATGGAAGACAAGGCTCCAGAAGCATCCCCTAAAGGCAAGGTTCTGCTGGAATGTGATGGCAGTGCTCCATCATGCTGCCACAAACCCATTTCCACCCAGCACAGGGACGCCATCCCTTGCCACACGTGGCCAGTGGCATCTGGAGAGGGCCTGGATCAGCAGGACATCCACATCCTGGCTTCTGGAGCTCCTTGAGCAGCCTGTTGACCAAGTTACTCCCCTCTGCACCCTCAGTTTAGGCTGTGGCTTCTTGTCCCCCAGCTGTGCCTGTCACACGTGGTGTGAGGCACACAGCCCACAAAGGAAACCCTGGGTGACAAACCCCGGCGCAGGGGGCGGAGGCGAGACCGGAACAGAGCCGGCGCAGCCTCGACTGCCATCTCAGCACCTCAGGGTGCTGCCCCTGCCCTGGGACCCCACACCAAGGCAGGATGGAGGATTTGGGTAAGTTGGGCCTCTCCAGAGCTGGTCCTGCATCCAGGCCTGGCTAGGGGGTCACACTTTTGGCACCTCCAGGGAACATTTTCCTTCCTGTACCTCAGTACTGGGAGGGGATGCTGCACAGGGGCAACCATGGAGCCCTGCTCCCTCCTGTGCCTCTCCCATTCCAAGGGACCAATGGGGGCTGGTGGCCGCGTGAGCGCTTGGCCAAAAATGGAGCGAGCCTGAGAGCAGGAAATGGGCTGCGGCAGCACCCCAACCCTGGCTGCACCCAGCTGGAGCTGGGAGCCATTCCTGGCCCAGGGTGGGGGACCCGGGGTCAGGGAAGCAGCCACACTGCTGGGGGCATTCCCTGTTTCCCAGGGTGAGGGACAGCCAAGGCAGAGAGGCAAAAGTGAAAAGGAAAAGTGCTCAGCCCTCCTTGGGGGAAGTGCTGCTCTGGGCATGCAGGCTGGGCCCAGGGTGAGCTTTTCCCTGCCAGGGCTTATGCTGGGTCAAGTTGAGGACCAGCAGAGGTTTATTTGCTGGCCAGGAATGGTGTGCAGGGGCAGGATCCTTTGCCCCACTCTTTGGGAAGGTGGGCACATCCTGCATTGGGATGGGGATCTTGAGGAAAGTGCTCAGGGCCCCTCACCAGCACTGGCAGCTGGCCAGCAGGACTTGCTGTGACACTCCTTTTGCTCCTGCGATTTTGGGAGTGGTACAAGGCCTCAGGGTGGGCAGCTAGTGGCTGTGGGCCTGACCCAGGTATCTCTGTGCAGATGCTTTGCTGGCAGAACTGGAGCAGAGCTCCTGCCTGGCCCCCAAGGACCGCACACCACAGAGACTGAGCTCCTGCCAGGATGCTGAGCACGGTACCCTGAAGGTAATGCCTGGGCACAGAGACCCCTCGGTTCACGATGGGGCTGCGGAGCCGGGCAGGGGAAGCTGCCAGGGGAGCACCCTGAGGGCTCTGCCATAAGGGTTTGTCCTTCCAGGTGCCGCTGCCACCTCAAGCTCAGCCTCCAGGAGAAGGTTTGGATTCAGTGTACAGGTAAAAATGGCCATGGGAGGGTAAAGCCATCTGGGCCTGTCCATTCCTTGATGGGATCTGCCATCCAGGGTCGCCTAGGACAGATTGTATCCTGCACACCTGCAGTGTTCCCTGCGGTGACCTGTGGGAAAGGGCTGTGTTGGCAGGGGTGGAGGGGTCTCGGTCTCAGCCTTGGGGCGGATGCCACAGCATCCCTCTCTGCCATGTCCAGCACCCCCGTGCCAGTCCCAAAGCCACTGCTCCCCTCACCCCCACCCACGGAGGCCGCCCGGCAGCTGGATGAGCTCCTGGCCGACCTGGGCCACACGCAGAGCAAGGTGAGCCTTGGCCCTTGGGCAACAGGTTGTGGGGCTTGGCCCTCACCCAGACCTCACCACCCTCCTTCCCAGCAGCTGGCAGCTGCAGGGCAGGGAGCCGGGGTGCCTATGGAGTCCTTGCTGGATGACATGCTGGGCAGCCTCACCCGGGACCTGCAGGAGCTGGGCATCACAGCCGCGCCCGCCGGCGTCTGCGCCGCCTGCCGCAAGCCCATTGCTGGCAAGGTGAGCCCCCGCCACCACCCCGGCATCCCAGGGCATCCCCCCGGAGCTGCCCTCACAGCCCCCATGCCTCCTCCTCACAGGTGCTCACAGCCCTGGGCAAAACCTGGCACCCCGAGCACTTCACCTGTACCCGCTGCGGGCAGGAGCTGGACAAGGGGCCCTTCTTCGAGCAGGGTGGGCGGGCGTTCTGCGAGGAGGATTATCACCAGGCCTTCTCCCCACGCTGTGCCTACTGCGCCGGCCCCATCCGCGAGGTGAGTGAGTGACCCCTCCAGCCTCCCCTGCCAGCCCCTGCCACCACCGGCCCCCTCACCTCGGCTTTTCTTGCAGAAAGTCCTCACGGCCCTGGAGCAGACCTGGCACCCCGAGCACTTCTTCTGTGCCCACTGCGGGAAGGTGTTCGGAGAGGAGGGTATGTCCTAAGGTGTGAGATTCCTGCCCCCATCCCAGGTATCCCCTGCTCTTGCACTTCTTGCACTTATCCCCCCCATCCAACAGCTCCTCCATTGCCTCTCCTGGGTAACACCATGTCCATGTCCCACTACCCCCAGCGTGAGCCATCCCCAGGTGGGTGCCTATCCTGCTCCCCTCCCCACAGGGTTCCTGGAGCGCAACGGGAAGCCGTACTGCCACCAGGACTTCCTGGCCATGTTTGCCCCCAAATGCCAGGGCTGTGAGCGCCCTGTCATAGACAATTACCTGTCCGCCCTGCAGGGTGTCTGGCACACGGAGTGCTTTGTGTGCACGGTGAGTGGGACAGTGGGGGTGCACAGAATGGGGGTGTGTCCAGAGCCGTGCCAGCCTTCTGCTCTCCTTCCCCCAGGAGTGCCTGACTGGCTTCACTGGCGGGTCCTTCTTCGAGCTGGAGGGGCGGCCCTACTGCGAGCTGCACTTCCACCAGCGGCAGGGCACCATCTGCCACGGCTGCGGCCGCCCCGTCACCGGGCGCTGCGTCACGGCCGCGGGGCGCAGGTACCACCCTGAGCACTTCATCTGCGCCTACTGCCTGGGCCAGCTGCACAAGGGCACCTTCCGTGAATGCGGTGACAAGATGTACTGCCAGCCCTGCCATGACAAGCTCTTTGTCTGAGCCCCAGCACACAGCCTCCCTGCCTGGATGTCCCCACTATCAACATGCCTGGCATTGTACCTGCTGACCCAAACACGCCTCATATCCCACCCATCAACATCCCTGGCGCTGGCCCAGCTCAGCCAACTGTCCCCAGCCTTGTTGCTGCCAAGTCAGGCATCATTCCTTGTCCCCCTTCCTGCAAGACATCCCTGGCACTGCTCCCTGGACCTGAAGCAATAAAACACCTGGTCCTGCATTTTCTCTGCTCGTTGGTGGCTTTGGGGACAAGTGTGCAAGGCAAGGCGGGAGGGCTGGGAAAATACCACATGGTTTGTCACAAAGCGACACCTCTGGGAGCCAGGGAGACCAGCACCACTCCTGTAAAAGGCACTTGGGCCCAGCAGCAAAGCCAGAAACACCAAAGGGGCAGGCACACATCACACTTTAAAAACTTTATTTATATAAAAAAATCATTTTGTTTTATAAGCGTTACAAGAGTGTGCACAGGAATCAGACAAGGAACGGCTTGGCGCTTCCCCCTCCCCACCTCCTCGGCCCCCCTCCACAGCAGGGCCAAGGAGGAGAGAAGGGGGACGCTGTCTTTTTGGTTCATTTGGAATTAAAAATTAAAAAAGGAATTAGTGTTTTACATATTTAAAGGAAAAGAGAAGAGTTAGACCCCAGAACAAAATCCAACCGAGCTGAGGTGGGGCTGGAAGCAGGGTGGGCCCAACCAGAGCTAGGGGAGAATTGGGGCAGGAGCAAGGCACCAGCTCTGCCCCTGCCACCTCCCCTCACCCCGAGAGCCTGCCCTGGGGAGAGCCCTGGGCTGGAAGGGGTCCTGCTCCAGTTTGTAGCCTCCTACAGAGGCTTCCAGTTGCAAAGAGAGCCCCAGGGCCCCACAAAAGATCACAGCACATGGATATGCCCCAGCACCACAGCCAAGAGGAGGAGGAGCACATCCCAACTCCCCACGGCAGCCCAGGCCAGGATGCAGATGAACACCCCGCACCCTCTCAGCGAGGGCAGGGGGGTTGGGTTCCCCCCAAACAGGCTCCCAGCCCCACTGCAGACAAGTAAGGCTCCCAGTGGGGAAGGGAGGAGCTCAGCCCTGCCAGAAGACCAGGAAACTCCCCTTTCCCAGGGAAGCAGCTGGACAGTACGATTCAAAGAGTTATTTCACAGTGGCAAAAGAAAGGCACGTGTCAAGAGAAAGTCAGTGGGGCAGTGCTGGGGATCCTGGCTCCAGGTGCCCGGTACAGCGCGCCCCGAGCCGCTCGCTCTCCCCAAAACCCTGCTGCATCTCCTCCCTCTGCGAGGACCCTGGCGCACACCTCAGCTCTGACCCTCCTCCTCACAGAAGGATCCTTCTCACACAGGTACTAGGTGGGAGCCAGGCCCCCCCCCCAGACCCCTCTGCAGGATCCAGAGCTGGATCTCCCTCTTCCCATGCCCCCCAAGTCTCATCTAGAGCAAAGCAAGAGACGTTATTGCTGGTTTTCCTTCCCCTTGCCCCCCTCATGCCTCCAGCCTCCAGACTCTGGTCCTGAAGCCCTCAGGAAGGAGGGATAACTCCTGCTGTCCCCACAGCCCTGGTTTAAGAGTGATCCCGCAGAAAAAAATACATCCTATAAGCAACAAAACCAAACCAAAAACAAGGCGGCGGCAAGTCAGGTCCCAGCCCCTGTTGACACCTCGGAGCAGGGGGAAGGCGTGGGAGAGAAGGCAGCTCCCGGTCAAGGCAGAAATCCAAGTCCTTGTGCAGCATCCATGCCGCTCATCCAGCGGAGTCAGGCAGGAAGTTTTACTCTCAGGAGGAAGGAGGTGGTGGAGGACAGGAGGAAGAGGAGGAGTTCTCAGTGGTGGTGTCCCAGAAAAGGGAGGTGCAGCGGCCTGGAGGAGACCGAGTGGCCTGGGCTGCCCCAGGGACCCGGCCCAGGCGTTTGGCTGGATGGTTGGCACAGAGAGTCCAGCAAAAATTCCAACAATAAGACAAGGTAAAAGTCGGTCCATTCCACCATGAAGAGTTATATATTTATATATATAATATATTATCAACCCAAACGGAGCAGAGGTGGGGAGGCCAGCTAGATCTTCTGCTGCAGAGAGAGAGAGAGAGAGGGACAGGTGTTAAGGCTGGAGCAGGAGTAAGGGTGGAGGCAGGATCACGGCACCAGTGATTACAGCAGCAGTGATAGGAGCAGGATTTGGCTGGCCAAGCACCCCTAAGAGCACAGCAAGATGTGTCACCACTGTCAGATTGGGCAGGACACCGTGGGACATACCAACACAGGGGAGGGCACAGCAGCATCTTCCTCTGCCTCCTCTACCTCAGGCTGCGACTCCTGCCCCTCCTCCTGCTGCAGACACATGCGGTTAGTAGGGGCCATGGCATGGGGGGGTGTTAGTTTTGGGAACCCACCTCTGCCCTCCTCTGCCAGACAGGACAGTGATGTGACATTTCCTGCACCCATCCCACTCTTGCCAAGTTAAGGAGAGCTACTCACCATCAACGGCGCTGCCTTCACCGGCTCCATCTCTCCAAGGTCACCGGATCGGTCCGGCGTCCTGCTGTGGTCCCTCTCGTTGAGTGTCGAATAGTTGTCTGGAGCAGGAGAGGGGACAGTCAGTCGTGTCACCTCCACGGGGGGCTGCACCACCCCCAGAGGAGATGTGAAGTCTGCTCCACTCCCCACATACCATGGGGAAGTCCCTCTCCTACCTGGTCCCATGTTGCTCATCTGGATCTCCTCCCGGGAGGATTTCTTATCTACAAGCACAGGAGAACACATCAGGGACAGTCCCTGCAGCCAGGAGCCACAGAGGAACGGCTCCCTGCCCCGGCTGGTGGAGCCCAGACCCAGCTGCAGCTGCAGCTCTGTGACCCAAGGACACCACAGGACCTCCAGTGCCAGCCCCAAGAAGCCATCCAAGGCCCAAACTGATGGCTCTGATGACCAGGAAAGCCACCCAAGGCCTATACTAATGGCCCTGTGTGAGCAGTTGTGGCTGCCAGGGAAGCCAAAGCTGAAGAGCAGGGAGGGGACAAATGCCAGCTGCCCTGGGTACCCACGAGGCAGAAGGATAATGGTGGGCACCAGTGCTGAAGGCAGGCACATACCTGTTTTTTGGTTCCTGTCAATGAGAGGCAAGGTGCTGTCATCAAAGGAGTTGCCTCCCTGGGTCCGAGAGGCATTGCTCAGGTTCACCTACAGCAACAGACAGTGACAACTCAAACCCTGGGCCCAGAGGTTCCTTCCTCACCAGCACATCCCACCCCTCCAGCACCAGCACAAACCTAGGAGCCCTCCCACAGCCCTTGAGTAAGGTGCCCAGTAGCCAGAAGGTGCTGAAGTCCCCACTGCACCCCTGTCAGGATGGGAGGGCCTGCCTGGACCAGGGCAGTGCCCAGCCCTCCAGCAGCAAGGGCAGTCCCTGCTTTTGGAAGGGAAACTGAGCCTGGGAGAACTCTGTTCTTCAGCACTGCCACAGCAGCACTTAGGGTGACAAAATTCCTGCCTCATGTTCATGTGTGACACAGGGCACAACACTTTAGAGCGTTCCTAGCAGAGACTTCCTGCTGGCCATTGGCTGAGAAACAGGAGAGGGACCATGCTGGGTCCACTGCGAGTACCCAGTGCCACCAGCAAGGTGAAGAGCTGCAGGGCAGTCCTGCCAAGCTTCAGGAACGCCCTTCTCCCTGCTGCAGGACCCCACCTACCACCCCAGCCACCACAGGGCATCCCCACACCTGGAAATCTGACTTCTTCCAGCCTTCCTTCTCCAGGGGTTTCCGCAACTCCTTATAGCCCCAGACTGTCTGCAAGACGAGGGCAGCTGCCCGGACTTCTCTCTCTGAGCGGTTCCTGGGAAGAGGCAAAGGAAGAGATGTTTGAAGAGCCAGAGAAAGTGAAGCCTCTCTCCATCCCAGGCACCATCCTTTGAGCAGAGCCTACCCAGATTTGTTGATCAGCACAAGCTTCTCAATCCCCTGTGTTTCCCGGAGCTTCTTGGCTGCCTCGAGGTTCTCCACAATCACTTCATTGATGGTGTTGAGGATTGACACCACTGTGTCCTCAGAGAGGTTTTTGGCAGGGGTCTGCTGGCCTCCAGGCAAGTTCTTCACTAGGTTGGGGATGGCATGTTTGCCTGGGAAGGATAAAGAGCTGGGCATGAGCAAGCAGGGAACAGGAAAACCACTGACAGTGGCCCATTTTGCTGTCCCTCTCTGCGGAGCTCAGCACTCTCTGCTCTGAGTGGGGGCAGCAGACAGAGGCTAAGCTGACACTGTGCCCACGCGTCTCCCCAGCAGCCAAGAGGAGGAGGAAGGTCCTGCCTAGCCCACACGGGTACAGAGAGCTGGCTGTCCTCACCGATCAGCTCCTTGTTGCGCAGGTCCACGGCCAGGTTGCGCAGGGCCCCGGAGGCCGCTTTCACCACGCGCTCGCTGTCGTGAGTCAGGAGGTCGGCGATGGCGGAGAGCCCCTTCTCCTGGCGCAGGGCCGAGCGGATGTACCGGCCGTACTGTGGGGAGGCACATGGCCACGGTGTTACCTGGGGCTGGGCACACTGCTGCCAGCCCCCATGGGTGGTGCTCCTGGCTCCGCAGGCCCCTGAGCTGCCACACCGCCAGCTCCACGGGCACTCACCGTCCAGCTGCCAGCGCACAGATTCTGGATGGCTCCCGCCGAAGCCTCCAGGATAGCCGGAGTCTTGCTTTCCTTCAGGAGGGAGATGTATATCCGCACCACTTCTGGCTGGAAGAGGAGCTCGTAGCCTGCCAGGAGGACATGGGTAGGAAGGGTTTATCCAAGGGCTCCACTAGCGTCTGCCTAACCCGAAGGGAAACTGCCAGGCAGAGGAAGCTGGAAGCTTCTACTCAGCCTCCCAGGGGGTGGGATCCTTGGCACAGATAGGACCAGGCTGCCCCAGGGTACCAGAAACCCCAGCCACTGCTTGGCCAGGGGCTGTGATTCACATGCAGTGAGACAATTGGCCCCAGAGGCTCCTGGGAATGATCCTTCCTCATTCCCATGGCTGGGGAACACTTTAAGACAGAGGTTTTAGCTTTGAATCACGTTTGTTCTTCATGTCCAGGAGAGAAGAGCAGGCAAGAGGGCAACTGTGCTGGCAAGTCTGGCCCCCACCACAAGGGGCTGTGTTACCGTGCTGTCCCTCAGCCCTTGGGGCAGTATTTCTCTCTGAAGCTGTCCTGAGGCAGCACCGACCTCCTCCATGCACAAGATCCTCACAACTACTGGCAGAGCTCATATTTTAACAGGCCCTTGGGCATCCCTCCTCCAAATCCAACTTCTGCCCATTGGAGAGGCTCACTTCAATGGGAAAGAGCTCCTGTTGCTCGTTCCTCTCCCAGGCTGCTGTGGCAAAAGCTGTCCTGACACCCAAGTCCTGCATAATCCCTCAAAGAGCATACCTTTGGCCGGAGTTGTTCTTTTGGGAAAATCCACTGTGTCAGCACCAGGGTCCTCTGGGAGCTTTTTACCTTTAAAGGGCAAGTGGAGAGGCGTGAGACTCATCCTCTCCCCACCCACCTCAGCCCAACAGCTCTTTGCCACTTGCAGGAACAAGCCCAGAGGCAAGCTGAAGCCAAGCGACCAGTGTGTCGCAGGAGGGGACACTGGGGGCATTAGCCACACTGCAGGCAGCATGTGCCCANGCACCCAATTAAACCATGGAAAAAAGTCAAACCAAGAGCGCACTCACCTCTGGAGAACCACTCGTCTATTGGTGAGGCGGAGAGAAGGACAGGAGAGAGGAGAGGCAGGAGAAGAGAGGTGCCGACAGCGTCATGGGGTAGATCATTTGGCAAGAAAGCAAAGGGAAGGGGAAGGGGCAACACAGGAGAAAAGGGAAGGCATGGAATTAGTGGACGTGTATCCATCACCATCCTGCCACCACAGACACCCACCACAGCTTGCATCAAAGCTTTGGGCAAGCCAAGCAGCAGCTCCCAGAGCCAGGGAAGCAGGAACCACTGTGCCTCCAGAGAAAGCTGCCCTTCAAGCTTCACACAAGATGCCCGAGTAGGAGCACAAAGATCCCAGACTACCCTCAAGACCCATCTCTGTTCCCCTCCCTCCCTTCACTGCTGCTGCTGGCACACGAACCTTTGCCTTTCTTGGCCCCGAAGCAGCTGGCGTTGTGGGGCCCGGCATTGTTGGCAGGGACAAGGGACGTCTCCTGGTAGCGCTCGGCATGGGGGATCTCTCGGTGGACTTGGTAGGACAGGTTCCTCAGCAGGCACACACAGTTCTCCACCAGCTGGGGAAAGAACCAGAGTGCCTGACTGAGAGACTGGGAGCAGCACTCCAGGTCTGCGAGCAACGGTCTGGCCCAGCCTTCAGCTTAAAGCTCAAGGAAAATTCAAGCCAAAACCTTATCCAGGCTGATCGGAAAGCCCTGAGCTGGGGGACAGTGGTGTGGGGATGAGTGACACAACCAGGCCCCCTGTTGGGGGGCCAACATTCCTATCCCAAACTGCAGGCTGAGTGCCTCACACCTCCTGGTCCAACAGTGCCAGGTGCACCCCATGCAGGCTCTCCCTTTCCCAACACCAGTCCCACTGTGGTACCTTGCTGTCCGAGTCCTTCTGGCCGATCTCGGACTGCACGATGTAGATCAGGGCGTCCACCAGCCCGTCACATTCCCGCAGCTTCCGACGGGCCTCGCTCCGCTCTGAGCTCACATTCCTGGCAGGCAGGAGAGAATGGTCACAGGAGAGACAGCTGAGGGCAGGCGAGGGGTAGCCCACACCCTGCAGAGCTCAAGAAAGAAAACAGCTCCCGTAGCTCTCCTCACTGAGGGTAAACGCCTCCAGACTCAAGGTCTGCATCACCAGCAGCTGTCATAGGAGAGCAGCTGCTCCACAGTCTTCTGAAAGTGCCAGGAACAGCCCAGAAGGGAGTGTTGCAGCCCAAACCCAGGCCAGTGCTCTGCCAGATCCATACCTAAGGCAGCCAGCGGTGTTGGTGAGCACCGACTCCCACTCTATATGGCGGGGTTTGGAGTCCTCATTGGGCTCCCTTTCCCAGCCAGAGCGCGGAATAACGACCTCATCGGTCAGGGCATGCAGTGCATGATCCACAATGGCCATCTTGATGGAGTCATGTGAGGACAGGTTCCACAGTGTCCCTGCAACACCACAAGCAGAAGGTGAGCACCCGGACCCTGACCACATACCCCACCCCAGGGGCCAGCCTGTCCTGCCCTTCCTGGAGCCACTACCTGTGATGACCTCGGTGAGGTCCATGTCATGGGCCTTGCGCAGCAGGCGCACCAGCGCTGGCACCCCGTCGCAGTTCTTGATGGCGATCTTGTTATCCTGGTCCTTGCCAAAGGAGATGTTCTTGAGGGCTCCGCAGGCACCATAGTGCACCTCCTTCTTGGGGTGATCCAGCAGCCCCACGAGCACGGGGATGCCCTTCAGCCGGCGCACCTCCGTCTTCACCTTGTCGTTGCGATAGCACAGGTGCTGCAGGTAGGCAGCCGCATTGGACTTCACGGCGTCCAGCCGGAAGCTCAGCATGGCTATGACCTCCGGCAGCTCTGGCTGGCGCCAGTTCCCCGGGGCCGGGCCGCCTTTCCGCAGGCTGTCCAGGCTGGCCAGGCTGCCCCGCTCATGCTGCGCCAGCGGGGCCCAGTAGTACCGGTCAGGGGCTACTTCATCCACCAGCATGTCTTCGTAACTCCTAGGAGAGAGGGCAGAGGGTGTCTGAGCAGAGTCCTGGACCTGGGGGAGGCAGTGCCCCTTTCCAGCCCACCAGAAGTGGATGAAGCTGGATCCTGGCTTCTGACCCCTGTGGAGGAAAGTGCCAGCCCTGGGCCACAGGCAAGAGCAAGCCCCACAGGCAAGGTGTGCTGCTGCCCTGGGCCAAGTCAGGCACCCAACCTCGTGGCTCCTGGGGCTGGCCCTGGCAAGAGACATGGTTCCAGACCCCTGCCGTGGCCAGGAGCAGCTCAATCACAGACTGGCAGCACTGGGATTGAGCCCAAACAAGCACATAGAAGTTTAAAGTGTAACTACTGCCCCGCATGCCAAAGTGACATTTCACACCCCCAGAACATACACCTCTCAAATCCCAGATTGTCCCATTTTTGCAGTCACTGGTACCATTATCCTTTTCCCACCCAGGTAGAGGAATCCAGCAATTTCCAACAGACAGGGATGGGAGGGGACAGCTCAGTCATCCCTGCTGTGCCAGGGCAACGAGGACATTCAAACAAGACCTAAGAAGAGGCTTCTACCTCCACTCCACCTCACAGCTGTCCCAAGGGCTGCTCAGCCACCTCCAGAGCTCCTGATTCAGGCACAGGCAACTAATGCTCCTGAGTATCCTGACAAGGACAGTGGCAGGTGCTGCTGCTGCCACCACTTCCCTTCCTACAACCCCTGGTACAGGACTTGCCCAAGCCACCAGCTTTAGAGCCACTTGCACAGCCACACACCCCCCGGGCGCTGTGGCACCGCCATGTTGTGGCAGCAGGCTGCCAGGCTGGCTTCCAGCAGGTCCCAATGAAGACATGCCCCACACCTGCTGCTCCGAGGAGCAGCAGCACGAGGCTGTAGTGAGACACAGCCACCAACACTTGCCAACATGGCTGGCAGCTGATCCCACTCCTGTGCCGAGACTCGCATTCCCCAAAAGGGAGCTCCAGTCCCACCGTGGTGCCAGATTCCACCCTTCAACTGTGGAGGATCCCACCTCCTCCAGTTCTGGATCCCCTCCACGCAAGATGGGGCTGGAAGGGAACAGCAAGGACCCCCCCTTCCCTCCTTCCCTGCAGAGAGGGACCTCTGAGAAGAGCCCCAGAGAAGGGGCCGGTGCTGTCCGCGGCCGACGGCAGCCAGCACGCACGGCTCGAGGCGCTCCTTCGGCTCCGCGTGCCTGGCGAGCTGCCTCCCCAAAGGAAGTCGTTAACAGCCAGGCTCCTGCTCAAGACAAACATCTCTGTGGAAGGGGGGGACGCTGTTCTCCCTGCTCCCATTCCTGTGAGTTGGGCAGCCACTGCGCACGGTAACTGAGAAGGTGGGGGACAAGCCAAGCTCAACAGCACCTGGATTCCACAGATTGCTGTGATCTTTATCGTGCTGCCCGGGGACGGAGAGCTGGCTCAGGGGCCCACCAACCCATCTTTCATACCCCGAGCCATTCCCACAATTCCAACAGAGTTGACCTTCTCCCTCCACGTGACCCACATTCCCCAGTCTCCCACCTGGCTGCAGCTCCTGCATCCCCCTTTCTCCAGGACCCAGAGGAGCAGGAGCACAGACACCATCCTGCACAGCAGAGAGGGCTCGTGGTCTCAAAGGCCACCCAGAACACAGCCCAGGGAAAGTACACAAGCCAGCCTGTCTGGACAAGCAGCCAGGAGTTGGACACACTTGTGTAACCTCTTCTGCCCAAGATGCTCCCTGAGGGATGAGACGTGATGACCATGTGCTCAAAACTGCCAACACTGGCTTGTCCTGGGCTGCCCAAAGAGGGAAGAGCCTGGAGCAGCCCTGCCTGCCCTCCTCCAGCTGGCACAAGCTGCACAAAGCGAGGAGGCCGAGCAAATCCATCTGGGCGAGCAACCGCCCCAACTGGTTCAGCACAGCCCAGCAGCTGTACTTGTACCGGCACCAGCCACAAGGACAGACAAAGCTGCTCCTTCAGCCCCTCCGGCAGCCATGAGCTACCATGGATTTATAGCATGCACCTGGATTGGGAATATCTCCACAAGGGTTCCCAAGAGCCTCCTCTCCCCTGGGTCTTTCTCTGTTGCCTCTGTTTTATGTCCCAGGAGCTTAGGCAGCCTTTGCTGAGCCTCATCTGTCTGTCTGGGCCCACTCTGGAGCACTCGGGCAGTGCTGACACAGTCCCTTCCTCATCTCCAGGACTCTGGCTCAGCTCCTCACTCCATTGCTACCTCACCACTCCCAGAGCCACTACCCAGCACCTGCCCAAAGCCCTGCTGACAGCCTAGCCAGAAGCAGAGCAGGAAGCAGCGCTTGTGCAGGAACAGCTGACACAAGAGATCAATGGGCAGGAGTCATGGCCTCAGCCAGGTGACACCCTGAATGCCTGGCAAGGCAGGAAGGACCATCAGGACCCTGCTCTGGCCTCCAAGGGCAGAATAGCCCAGCAAGCTGGAGGAGCCGCCATGGCCACAGACATGAGGAGGAGAAGCTGCTGCTGCTAAACAGGTTGAGCAGCTTCTCTGGGCTGTGCAGGAACTCTCCCAGGGCACTGTGGGGCTGAGCCCTGCTCACTCTAGCCTGGGCCCAGCTCCCCTTCCTGGGGCTGCTCTTGGCTCAGGGAGAGCATAATCATGGGACTACAGCTGCTCCCGACACAACACACACAGGCACCGCTCCCAGAGGGATGCGCCACACTGAGGCACACACAGCCCTGGCGGAGCAGAGAGAAGGGCCTGGAGCTACATCCAGCTGCCCACTGGAACTCCTGGCTGCAGGAGGACAGGCTCAATCAGCACCTAGCTTTAATCACCAATTAAGCAGACAATTAGAACCGGATGCAACTTTTCTCCTGTGTGAGCTGTGTGTGACTCAGCTCACAGTGTTGTGTCCATGGTCCTCCTTCCTCCTCCAAGGAGGGTGAAATTCAAGGGACCCCAGAGCCTCCTGCCACGTACCTGAGCCGCCGCCGAGCATCAGATGGGGTCCCCGCCCTCCTGGCCGTGCCGTAGTCAGACATGAGCCCATAGTCCACATCTTCGAAGCCCACACTGCGCTGGTCATCCTCCAGGCCATAGGGCTCGGGGTGGAAATGGTTGAGGTCCATATTGCTGCCCCCAACACGCACCTGGGGCTGAGGGCCATAGATGTCCTGGCGGCTGGGGGCCCGGTAGGTGTCCATGGAGGGCCGGTAGCGCTCGTCGATGCGGGTGATGCGGGACAGGCTGCCATAGCTGTGGTCACTGCCCGGGTACCCGTCCTCATAGGGGCGGCCGTAGCCATCGGGGTAGTGGTAGTTGCGAGGGAGGGTGGCCGTGCCCGCCTGGCCCAGGTAGCTGCCAGGGCCCCCATTGCCGTTCTTGCGGAAGTTCCTGTCCATCGTCTGGACATAGCTGCTGGTGACGGGGGACGTTTCCAAAGGCAGCCCGTCAGGCCCCACCGGCACCTGCTGCACCGTCCGGGTGGTCACAGTCTTCACCACTTTCTTCACCTGGAAGAGGTGACACACGTGCAGGACATACTCACGTCAGGAAACCCACCATGTCCCTGTGTCTCCAGATTCCTCTTCAAGCCCAGCACCCTCTTTCAGGTGCACTTCATGCCCTGTTTCAGCTCATGGCAGAGCACCCAGCCACCAGGGTCCCCCACCATGCCCTGTCCCTCCACAGTGTCCCCAGGCCTGTACCGTGGTCTCTGTACGCCGAGTTGTCCCATCATCTGATGTCTCCACAGACACGACAGACATGGCCCCTTCTGGGTCCTCCTCCATGGTGTACGTCTCCTCTACAATCTGACCCGGGTCCTGCATCCTGGGGATTGTGCTGTACAAGAGGTGGCTGTGGTCCTGGGGGGAGAAAGCAACAGGTAGTCAGGTCCTGTCACCAATCTGGGCCTTCCTGGTGTCAGCTGGACGAGAGATCTTTCCTCACAGAGAGCTTTTGGAAGATGGTACCTTTAAGCCAGGGTGGCCACATGAGGAGCCCAAGTCACCCTCTCCCAGCTGGAATGGGGACACTGGGACACTGTCCTGCACCCTCCCCCAGCAAGCAGGCTGTCCACAGCCAGAGGACTGAGCTCCCCCTACCTGTGGCCCGTTGAGCTTCAGATCTGAGTATTTTTGCCTTTCCAGATCAGCATCACCCAGGAAACGTCCGTTCTGAAACACAGCAGGGCAGCAGGCCCAGTTACTACACTGATGTCCCACATACCCATTCTCACTTCCCTGCAGGGCCCTGAGCAGCCCATCTCATGCATCTGACAGAGACATCCACCACGCACCCCACAGGAGCCCCCAGCAGAGGAACACACTGCTCAGGGGTCTGTGCCACACGCAGCAAATCTCCTCAAGGCCAGCCTGGGGAAGAGTCGGGAGACACCCCGACATCCCAGCTCTCCTGCATGCTCCTGATGGAATGGCCACAACACTTCCCTGCTCCCCAGCAGGGCCCTGGACACCTTTCCACATCTCCCGATGCAGGAGCCACCAGTGACCCCAGAGGCTCCTCCGGGCCTGAGAGAACCGTGCGGAGGCTGACAGCAGGGTGCTGCTGTGTGACACTTGAATTCTTCCTGTGTCCACCCTACCCACAGGTCCCTCCTGGCACCACCACGTTCCACAGCCGGAAAGGCACCTGGGGCTCCTGCACACCACCAAGCACCAGCCCTCTGAGCACCTCTCTCCAAGACTGAGCCTGGGAAAGTGAGAAGATGCCTCAAGCCAAGGCAGATGAAACCTCATTTCCAGCACTGCAGAGATGATCTCTCCTAGCCCTGGTTTGACCATATTGGGACAGACAGACTCCAGGGATTTGCCCTTTGTCAGACACAGAGGGAGACACACACATCCCAGTCCCAGCATTTCGGCTGCCCTCCAAGCAGCTGAGCGGGATGGGGAGCAGAGATGCCCTGGAACTGAGCACAGCCAATCTCTGACCTTCCTGAAACCAGAGCAGAGCCAGCCTGGCAGCAAGACCCTCCAGGCTGGCACCTCTTCTCCTGAAGCCTCTGCCTGCAAAGGGAGGTCTGCATACCCCCAGACCAACTCCAGTGCACCAGTGCCACAAGAACAGCCAGGCCCTCCTCCACCTCTTGTATCCAAGGAGGGCGGAAGGGAGGCAGCTCCAGGAGGGGGGAGCTCCAGGAGCCTGTGCACGCCCCTCTGCCGAGGGGGTGTTTTACCTGGTGCCGCCGGGTGAGCGTGCCGTTGGCCAAGCCCGGGCCGGCGTCCTGTGGGGAGACCCGGACTCGCTCCAGCTGGGCTGAGACATGGCGCCGTTCCTCCTCCAGGGCACGGGTCAGCTTCTCGAACTGTGCCTCCTGCTCCTTGACAGAGGCAAGGATGCTGGCGGTCGACTCCACTTCCGAGTCGTCCATGGGTGACGGGTGCCCAGGGTGGGCAGGGCAGGGGGCACGGGGAGGCACAAGCGGAGGTGGCTTGGTGTCAAGGTGAGGGTGGGAAAAGTGACCCAGAAGGGCAGGAGCCCCTCTCTTCACTGCACATGATTTTGGGGGAGGAAAGGAGGAGAGAAGAGCGGTCAGAAGAGACTGATTTCATTAAGACAGATTTTCAGAACAGGAAAAAAAAACCAAAAACTTATGGTGTTAACACCCACTCCCACCCATCACCAGAGAGATGGCAAGAGGGTCCTGGAGCAGGACTCAGGTGCAAACTGCCCCAGCATTAAAGCTTGGAAAAGTGGCTCTGTGGGGACAGAAGGTCCCCCCAGCACACCAAAAAGCTGGGGCTGAGCCAGGTTTGGAAGAGCTGCTGTGAGCTGAGGGAAAACCTCACGTGCAAGGAAAAGCTGTGGGCAGACAGCGCAGGAGGGGCAGGCAGGTCCCTGTGGTGGGGTAGGGAACACTTCTGAAGAACAAAAAGTGACCCATATCTCACTGCTTCCTCCAGGGAAAGGTGGAGGGAGAGGGCCGTGTCACTTATCTGCTCCCTGGTGCAGTTAGAGATGGGGAGACAGCCCTGACTCCACAGCTCCTTCCTAGCCAGGAAAGGGGATGGAATATGATGGGATCCCCCTAAAGGGGATCCCATGAGCCTCTCTGACTGCTGCCAAAACTCACTACCCTCCAGGTATCCACCAGGGCTCTCCCTCCAGGGATCCTCAGCCCACAGACCTAGGGATGGGCTTCAGCCTGGACCCCTCCAAAACCCCCGCCGCCCAAAGGAGAACAGCAAGTGAGCCACAATCAACATTTTGGTACAGAAAGGCAATATTCTTCCATACAGACCTGTCAGAGGAGGAAGCTCAGGTTTGATTGGCAAAGGCACGGGACAGCCAGGTCTAGACGCAGAGAGTCATGGGAGAAACAACCCAGCCACCACAGTGGAGGAAGCAGGAGGGAAGAGAGCTGCAGGGACAGCAGGAGCAGGTCAAAATCACACACAAGAACCTCAAACAGGAGGTAGGGCGGGCACAGAACTGGGAAACAGGCGTCTCCCTCCCACCCCCTCCCCTCTGAGGCACGGGCAGTGTCTGGAAGGGCCGGTGGGGTGGCAAACATGGCACTGCTCCCACAACAGCCCCCCAGCTCCAAAGAGACTCCAGCAGCCCTCACTGTTCCCACCGACAGGAGAAACAGCAGAGGCAGAGAGGAGCAGCCAGGACTCAGCCCTCCACCCCTCCTGCGCAGCCTGGCCGAGTCCCTGCAAGCCCGAGAGGTTTTCCCAAAGCTGTGCAGTCATGGCAGGCATGTGGGGACTCGCTCGAGCCAGGCAGGCAGCACAGAGGCTGCTTTCCCACGGTCTCCAGCACCAGTTCTGCCCACTCCACTCCCCAGCGCCACCACCCCGGAGCGCCGATAAGGACGACCCAGGGCTGAGAGCTCGCGTAGACAGCATCCCTGTTCCCATCACCTCCTGCAGCCCCTCCAAACCCAGCCTGCAGCACACGCTGGTGCACAGAACCTCAGTAAAGTCTTCTGATCTGTCAAACTCCCCACTCCTCCTATGGCTCTGCTCCCCAAAGCCTCCTTCGGGTACAGGCACATGTCAGCCACGGTGGCACCGCCACAATGGAGCCCAGCCATGCAGGGTGGAGGTTTTCCAAGTGCTTTGGAGGGTGTCCACAGCACATTCCACCATCTGGTCACTCCCACTCTGTCATCTGCCTTCATCAATAAAAAAGTCCACTTGCTCTACTTGTGCCCACGTGGTGCCCAGCAGGAGAAGGAGCTGTGGCACACCTGGCCCAGCCCTGCATCCCAGGAAGAATGCAGCCCACCACCAGCTCCGGAGCCCGAGCAAGCTTTTGGAGGCTCCCAGACACGACTCCTGGCTCATGCATGCAGCTCTCCACCCCTCCCACCTTGCAACAGGTACTTCCTGAGGCTTTTCCAGCAGATTGGCTCCCCAGCCTTGTATGGAAATGCAGGGACGGCCCTGACCCTTGCTGCTCACCTGCCCTGCGGATTTGCAGGATTCTCCAAAGGAGAGGCTTGGTGCCTCCCAGAAAAGTGCTGACACATCCCAATTCTCATCCCTGAGTAACTCCCTATCTCTGGTGGGCTACCACCCACTTCAAGCAGGGACACAGATCCTCAGCCTTTCCAGGGCTCCCTGATGGAAGGGGAGCAGCTCCTTGCCACATCCCAGTGTTGTCCAGCAGTCCTACCACCCCAGACACCCTATCCAACTGCAGCATCCAAAATCCCATCCAGCAGTCCCCCTGGCTTGTTGGGATTTGTTTCCAGAGTGGTGTTTCAGCAAACCCTCTAAGAGGGGAACAGCCCTCTGTGGAGAAGGGATCCTCCACAACATGGCCTTGTCCAAGCAGCTGTGCTCCCTGGCCAGCCCTCAACTGTCCCGATGCAGAAGAGGCAGGGGCCACCCCAGCCCCAAATCCCCACCTCTGAATGTTCCCTGGGAGTGGGGCTGGGAAACATGGACACTAACAATGAAACCTGCAGGGCTGTTAGGGCCCCAGATAAGGGGCCAGTGCAGCTGCGAGGCTGTTTCCTTCCCGTCCCTTCCACAGGGAATAAACACAACAGCAGGGGAAGGAACAGGACAGGTCCCGCACCCTCCGGCTCCAGTGGATGCTCAGGAGGGGCCACCTGAAGGTCTCCCAGCAGGACCAGGCCATGTTAAGCAGAGAGACTCAATGTTGGAGGGCTGCGCTGCTTCCAAAGTTGTCATTCCTGCCCTGAGCGCTGGACACGGCTCCATGACGGGCAAGAGGTGCCAGCAGAACGGGGTCTCCCCCAGTTTTCCTCCACCACCAGGACAGACCAGCTCCCTCCACCCTCGTTCCAGCTATTGTGTTCATTAATCTGGGATTAAAGACATAATTACAGAGACACAGTGCCAGGTCCAGAGAGGTCAGCAAGAGCTGTCCCTGCAGGCACAGCCAGCACCATCCCTGCTGGAGCACAGCCACTCACTGGATTTGGCACACAAACCCCAAACTCGGCCCTACATGCTCCAGCTGTGAGAAACCTGCCCCTCATTCAGGGACAGGGTCCCCTGACACATCCCAGTGCCCGTTTGGGGCACTCAGTGGCCATCTCTGGAACAAGACAGGGAGAGCAGGAAGGGGAAAGCCTCAGCTATGCATTCTGCTCCCTCCAGCCAGTGAGCTGCTCGTGACAGTGCAAAGCCAAGTACACAGGAACCCACAAGGGTGAAATGCCAGGGATCGCTTTGCGCCCATTCCCCCCCTCCAGCCTCTGAAGATCCAACTACAGAGCATTCTTCCAGAGCCAGACCCTGACCAGCTCTGAGGATGGCTCATGAAAGCCTTTTCATCATGAGAGAGGCACTTGCTGACACACCCGTTACTTAAAAACCCCAGCAAGCCAAAAATATTTCAGCTGGCTCAGTTCAGGGCAAACCAAAAAGCCTAAGGACAAAGCACACCCTGAGCAGCTTCACCCCAGAAGCAGAACCCTCTCTGTCCTCCCAGCAATCAGTACAAGGGGATCCCAGGGAACAATGCAGCAACCCAGGAAGCTTCACACCTAAATCCCCCTTGCCTTATCTCCCAACTCCCTGGCACCAACCCCACCCTGTGCTGTGCCCACAGGTCCCAAAGCCAGAGCAGGTCCACTGGAGAGATGTCACAGAGCCTCAGGAGCAGAGCCCACTTGCTGGCCAGGAGGCAGCTACCAGCCCACCTGCGTGTACAGAGCTTCTCCACCATGATCTTCCCATCTGGATAAAGGCTTGGTCACAGCCAAACAGGCATCCCAAACCCTGAGTCCTCCACAGCTCTTCCGCTGCAGCCAGCTGTGACATGGCAGGTTCTTCCAAAACCTCTCACCTTGGCTTCCCCAGCAGAACTGCCTTCCCACAGAACAAATCCTTTGCCTGGAAAAATAAATTTCCATGGCCAAACCACAGACATACCCACCTGGAGTTCACCTGCACCCTTCCTTTGCCAGAGGATGGAGTCCAGACCTTGAAGGCTCCCCAGGAGTGTTTTCCTGGAGTCTGCCACGGAAAGATTAACCCTGGGGCCCAGATCGAGCCACCAGATGGGGAATTGTACTCCACAGGCCAGGGAAAATGGACAATATCTGTCAGATAAGACTCAGGCTGGGGGCTTGACAGGCAGCACTGCTGCAAGCACAGGGGATCTCCAACACAGTCCTCTACATGGATTCTTCCAACAACCTGCCTCAGCCCTGCTCCATGCCCTGAGCCCCTGGAGAACTGTCACCCAAAGGTCTTGGGATCCCTGGGGCTAAGGCTGCTGCGTCAGCACAGAACACTTTGGGCAAAGTTCAACCCAAGCACCTACAAGTCAGAATCTCCTCTGCCACATCATCCCTGGCTCAGCACTCTGCTAAGGGACACACCAGGTGCTCACTGCCATCGTCCTGCCGCCACCAGGGAGGGGGAAGAGAACTGCACCAGCTCCATCTGCCACGTCCTGGCCCTTCACACAGCTTCACTGTTTGTGACCCCCAGCCACCTGTCCAGCATGTGGCAAGGTTTGTCACTATGGCCAGACACCCTTGGCAGCCCCTCACACCATGAAGCACGAGGAAAGCCCTTCTCCTCCAGCTCCATCAGAGCCAGGATGGACACAGCCTCTCATCCCGGCTGGCTGAGCCTCTGTGGGGCTCCTGGGCCAGACCTACCTGCCAGGCTGACAAGGGGGGATGCGCTTCCTGAGGAATTTTGTAACACAGTCCCCAATTCCACTCCAATAACTGGCCTTTCCCTCTCAGCCTGAGGAGAGACAGCTGGTTGCCCACTCTGAAAGCTCTCAGCACCAGACCCCATCCTCAAGAGAAAGGAAAGAAGCAACAAATTCTCCTGGTTCCAGCTGCCTATCATGATGCACTTAGGAAAAACAGAAACTCCATCAATAATTCAAGCCTGCAATTGTCCGACTGCTCGCAGTGCACTTGCTCTGCACAGGCTCACAGCCCTGCTAATTCACCACAGGCTTCTGGTCAGTCTCAATTACCTAAAAAATAAATGAGCCAGCGTCCTTGGCATCTTTCCCTATGTCAAGCACAGGGTCCAGGCTCACACACCAACCTTTAGACCTCAGCCTGGCTGAAGCAGCAGGGCAGAGGACAGGAGACCACAGGCCCAGGCTCACCTGCTCCTGTGTCCAGCTCAGAGTGCCCATGGCCCTCAGGCCATTGGGTGGGGGAATCAGGACAGCTGATGGTGGGCAGTAGATCCCACATCCCTGTGCAGGTGAAGGAGAGTTTTGGTTGTTTCTCTCCCACCCCCAGAGGCAGGAAGGTGCCCACAGCCATCACCGCAGAGCAGCCCACCCTTGAGGGACCCCCTACTCAGGCTGATACATCCTCACTGCCAGGCTATGTGAGGCCCCTTACTCCCACACCCCAGCTTGTCCTGGCCCTGCCAGGCCCTACATGAGGGGAGAGGTTTCCCCACCTCATGCCCTGGGCTCCAACTGCCTCCCTAGTCCCCAGGAGAGCTCTTCCTGCTGGCAGGTCACAGAGCACAGTGGACTTCGGGCAGGCTGCCAGGTGGCCAGGAAAGGGCTGCTCTGGCAGCAGGTCGGACACTGCCTTGGGCACCTGCCTGCTCCGGCCCAGCCCCACCTTCCCCGTGGGGAGCCAGTCATGGCAGGAGCCCGGCAGGTGAACACCCAGGAGCAGCGCCGGGGGCAGGGACGGGCAGAGAGCCGTTCCTCCTCCGCCCGTCACACCCAACTGGTTGGACTGGCAGCGGAATCGCCACCTGGCCTACCTCACCTGCCGCCCCCAGTGCCAGGGATGACGGCCACGTAGCCAGGATGGGTTGGGAAAACCTCTCTCTGGAGAGGGGTGTCACCTGGAGATGCAAGCCGGGCGCAGATCACACCTTATAAGGGAGTGGGCCGGCAGCCAGAGAGCAGGATGAGGAGGGAGCGATAAGGGCAGGGTGGGGCTGGAGGGGAGGAAGCAGGAGTGTGGGTCGTTCCCTCAGCCAGGGCAGGGGGCCGAGAAATGAGATACCGATCGGGTCTGCAGGACGGGTCTGGACACAGCCGACGTTGTGAAACACGGGCGATCCTCTGGGGAAGGGATCTGTCGCTGGCTGCGCCGAGGTCACCGGGCCAGTGCCACCCCAGCGGGACAAAGAGTGAGGCAGCTGAGCACCGAGCCGTGCAGGGCCGGCTATGGAGAGCTGGGATTTTTCCGCTGGAATGCCAGCAATCCTGCGGCGAGGCAGCTGTTCTCCCAGGCACGCCGGGGGCCACTCACCCCTCTCTGAGCACGGCCAGGTCGCAGCGTCCCAGGAACTCCTTCCCTCCAGTAAAGCCAGGAAGCTGCGGACCCTCTGCACTGGCTGGATGGAGTACCATGGTGAGGGGCAGGGAGATCAGCTTCCCTCGGCATTTTCAGGGAGGAGAGGGCCGCAGGAGGGCAGCCAAGCCGCTGGGCTCCAGGCAGAGACTCTGTCCACCCGCAGGCCCCAAGCGGGACGGCCACAGGGCCAGAGCTTTCCTGCCAGCAACCTCCTGCTGCATCCCACTGCCCACGGACACCTCAGCAGCCCTGCTCCCATGGGGACATGGCTGTGAGGGTCCCCACCCTGGGGACAGAAGCAAGCAAGGTCCCTGCCAGCCCTCTGCACCAGCCCCACGGCTCACACCCCCCAGGCCCAGGAGATTCACATGTCGGGAGCCCTGCAGCAGCACAAAGGCGGCTCTCTCCTCGCTGTGGGAATTCGCAGCTGAGCGCTCGGCAGGGACAAAGGGATTTCACAGGCACATCCCCAGCCGGCGGCCGGCCTCCCCCCCCCCCCCCCNCCCCCCCCCCCCGGCGTCCCCGCTTCCTGTCACAGTAGCACCAGACCTCGGGGGCGCAGCAGCAAACAAACACCCAGCGCCGGATTCTGGGAATGGGGCCAGAGCATTCCCGGGGCAGGCCATGCTCCGGCAAGCCAGCGGGCTCCTGCTTCACCCCAGCAGCCCCCTGCTCCACCCAAGGAACAGTGGCCACCTCGAAGAGGGACATGAGCTGTCCCCACGGCCACAAGGTTCAGTGGACGCTGGCGCTGGGTTGAAGGTCAACGCGGCCCCCCGGGCTCCAGCCACGCCAATGTCCCTGCCCTTCACCCGTCCCCCCACCCTCCACCGGTCTCAACTTTCCCATTCAGCTGCCTCTCTCCCGCAGGGAAAACAAACACACCAGAGATAAGGGCCATACTGGCAGAGTCCAGGGAGCAAAGTCCCCTCAGTGAGACCCGACGCTGCCTGCCCAAGCCGAGGGCACGGCAGATGGAGGAAACTGGCTCCCCATGCCAGGGGCACATGAGCTACTCCAGAGCTCACAAGTGTTGCTGGCTGTGCCCAAGCAGAGAGGCTGCAGTCTGGTGGCCAGCATTCCCAGCGGGATTAGGGGTAGCCTTCCTTCATCAGGCCATGGGCACAAGCACCTGCAGCTACCTGTGCCAGAACCTGGACAGATGGATCTGGGACCCTTCCCGGGCATGGAGCCGTTCCCACAGCCCTCTTCCCAAGGAAGCCACTTGAGATCATTTCCTGTCCTGCACCTGCAGCCCCAGGAACCAGTCCTGGCTCCAGTTACCCTGCTCCAACCAGTGGACAAAGGAGCAGGGCCTGGAAGCACAGGGGATTCTCATTGGCACCGGCACCTGCCCCACTGGGGGCAGCCAGCACTATTCACCTTTCCAGCAACAGCAGGTCACCAAGGAACTGTCACCAGGGGTGGGGATAAGGGCAGGAGACAGGGCCCCCCAGCCTTCCCAGCAACTCCACGTCGGGTTTCCCCACCCAAAGGGTATCCAGGCACCCCTGAGGCAGACAGGGCACCCTTCCCTCTTTCAGAGGAGACACTCCCCTCCCCACGCTGAGCAAACAGGTGAAGTAGCATTTGGTGAGGGAGTGGCCAGGAGGGAATTGCCGAGATTAAGTCAAGCCGGCCTGAGGGAGCAGCCCAAGAGGAGTGGGACCCCCTGCCCCCCCTCGCCCCAGCCAGCCCAGACTCCCCGAGCAGGTAGGGCAGCCACGGGCTGAGTCAGAGCACAAACCACGCGGGGCTGGGCTGAACGGCTCCGCTCACTAGGCATGACCTCATCAGGTGCCCAGCTCTCTAATTGCACACGTGTGCGTCTGCTGGAGATGGCTCCGAGGGCCCTACCAAGAGTAGTAATGAATGGGTGAAGGAAAGCCACTGGAGAAGTATCAGGCAGGAGCCAGGGAGTGAATCACGGCTGGAAGTGAGGAAGGGGGGTGCTGCAGCATGGAAGACAGGAAGTCCCCCAGAGTGCTCTGAGACTCCGCAAGGTGCGCACACACAGGCTGGCAGGAGCCAGAGCTCGCACAGAGCAGAAAGGGACAAATAGGACAGCGGGCCAGGCCACGCTCAGAGGGACAGCAGGACTCCACCCTACCCCAGCCTCCTGCCCAAACTGCACCCCCAGCTCTCACTGGGAAGCAGCTTCCCAGGCTCCCTTGCAAGCCGAAGGGAAGGAAACCTGCGCTTCCTGGTCAGACGGGAGATGACATCGTGGCTTCCCTTTCCTGCAAGTTTCTAAACACGACGTCCTGCCAAGGGCCACTCCCCACCGCCCCTGGCCTGCATGCAGACGACCTGGAACCAGGCTGGGAATGCCAGGCATGGGCACCATCACCAGCTCAGCCTCAGCCAGCTGTGCCAGCTAGGAGGTCAGCATGGCCCACCCAGGAGACCAGATGCCTGGCCTTCCAGCTTGCTGGAAGCATTCTGTCTCCAGGGAATACATCCGAGGGTTCCTCACCCACCGAGTGCTATTACATTCCTGGCCAGGGCTGGGAGCATCCTACAAGAAGAGGATGAAAGATACTGTTTTCCAACCCCATGGGCATTGGCTGTGCTCACCATGGTGTTGGTTACTTGGAGAGCTACGGCAGCACCAACACCACAACCCTAACACAACATCTGCCCCCAAGCCAGCTCTCCAGCCTCCCTCATCTCCTTGTCTGCACAACTCCCTCAGGGTCCCTGACACGGTGGGGCTGCCAAGGCTCCTGAAGGCAGGACAGGGCACCCCTGGGAAGACAAGCCCGAGTCCCTTCAGAGCTCTCGTTGCTGCCAGAGCTTTGCTCCACAGGCCCATCCACCTGCCCTTCACAGGGCAGCTCCTCTTGCTGCCAAAACGAGAATGGAGAAGGGAAGTGAGTGGTTTTCCACCCCAGACAGCTGCTGGGGACAGACCCTGGGCAGAGATAAGGGGAGAGCAGGTCGTTCTGCCACACCAGTGTGTTCTGGAGGTAAAAGCAAGCAAAAAGAGAAGAGAGAAGAAGGATGGCAGAAAGCCAACGTGAAAAAGGTAGGCTCCCCACACCAGAGAGGATTTCTCCCAGGAACACTCTGGGCTCTCCATCTCCTCCCCCTCAGACCCCAGTGAGCAGGAGGGGGATGACATCTCTCCCCCCAGAGCGAGCCAGCCTGCCCGCAGCCAAGCCAAGCATGGCAAGCAGCAGCCCTGCATGCAGCAACACGCTCGCAAGAATGTGTTACTCCACTGGGCAAGGGGCCTGCCAGCAGCATGCAAACACCCCCAGTGACCCACCCTTCCAGGTCGGAAAAACTCGTCTTTGCAGTTCCATACACTCCCTCCCACCCACGGGAGATACCCACATGCGGCCCAGCACCACTGCCTCCCCTTTCTGACTGGTCCGGGACCAGGGCTGGGAGCGCCAGGAAGCAGCTGAGAGCCAGGGGCTCTTCCCAGAACAGATCAGCCCCAGCGCCACACTGGATAGGGGTGAGAGGAAAATGCATCATCGAGGACAGTGAGACACCTTCCTCCTTCTGGACAGGGCAGGAACCAGTTCCCCATATTCATCCAGTCCAAGGCCATTCAACTCTCACACATGGGGCCACCTTGCTCCCTCCCCCAGGTAACCACTCTCCTATGCAGGAGGAGCTTTCACAATTGCAAAGCTGTGTGAGACGAGGGGAGAAGGGAGACCTGCCCTCCCACTGCACACTCCCCCATGCTCTGACTGCTTTCTCCCCATGCCCAGTGCCCACAGCCCAGCCCTTGGGGACACAGCAGTGGCAGGTACAGCTCTTGTGTGCTCAGGAGGGCCAGTGAACTTTGAGCAGTATTTGCTATGACCAGGGCCAACGCCCAGAGGAACAGGAGCAGCCAGGGCCAGGATGGAGGTATGGGAACAGGTCCTGCTCTCACACACATGAGCCCAGCATGCTGCTGTCACCAACCCCAGCACACCCAGGGGCATCTCATACAAGCCCTGGAGCTGCAGATGTTTCCAGCGTACCACCACCCTGGCCAGGCTATAGGAGAGCTATTCCCAGGGCTTGGTCCCTACCCCAATTTGCCTGGACCTTTCCCTGCTTGTGTTGGAAATCCAGGCACACCCGGCCTGGGCAAGCACCCCACCAAGAGTGGTACCACAGCAGAAATCCCCCATCCCATCAGCACAAACATCTGGGCACAGACCTGCCCAGGAATCAGACTGGCTCCGGTCCTCAGACCTGCACTGGCACAAGCATTCTCGCAGTAGGTAAGAGCTCTGCAGTGCAAAGTCACCATGGACCTGCAGCATGAGGTTAGGGACACCTGCACTGGGGACCCACCACTCCTGTCAGCACCCCCTGGCTTGGAAGCCCATCTCCCTGAAGGCAGCAGAAGCTGGCGTGGAGGGCTGGGCAGCAGGGACCCGTTGTTCCCACCTCAGTCCAAGGTGCGTACACGCCAGACGTCCCTCTGCCAACCTCCAACCAGCAACTGCTCCGGGCTGGGAAGAGAAGACGAAAGCAGAGGTGACAGGAACCCAGGTTAAGGGTTGGCCCATGCTGGCACCATGCCTGACAGCTTGTGCTCCTTAGTCACTGCTTTGCCCCCACACCCAGCAAAGCCACCTCATCTCATCCCTCCTTGCACAGGCTACCACAAGGAAGCAGTATTCCTCACAGGGAAAAGTTGCTTCCTCCACAGGCAAAGGGGAACAGTAGGATCACACCACCCCTCGAAGCCCCCCAAAAGGCTGAGGGCACACGGGAACACAAGAGAGTATATGAATCCAGAGGTCAGGCCCCGCACGCAGCAGTCACTGGACAGGGCAGGAGGGACAGGCACGCCTGTGCCCAACCGGCACCAGCAGCCTTCCTGGAGGGAAGGAAGGAGGATTAGCAACAAGCACAAGACAGGCAGGAGCTGGATGGACTCATCAGCCTGCTGTTGGGGGTTTCCAGCACAAGAACTGGCTCTAAGAAACCATTTCCGCCCCCAAACAGCCTCCTCAGATGACATAAAGCAAAGAGAAGGTTGTGGCCACCTCGGAGAACTCGAGGACTTTGGTCAAGAGCCCGTAAATCCAACCCCTTTCCGACAGCCTAGCACTGAGGCACATTCCTGAACTCCGTGCCAGAGGACAACCTCCTCCACTGGCCAAGCCCTCTGTCACACACAGAGGAGTGCCTGAATTGCTCAGGTTCGGGTTTTGTCATCACATCCAGGCAACACCTGTTGTCTTCTATTGACCCAAACTGGCTCTGGGTTCTGCTTCTCTCTGTCAGCGAGGCAGGGACAGGACACAGCCACAGCACTGCAGAGACACGAGTGTTCAGAGCCAGGAGAGCTCTGTACTTCCCTCGAGACAGCATCACCACAGTCTCGGGAAAGGGCTCTGTCCTTGCCAGCAGTAAATGAGAGACAGTTATGAGGGGTTGTTGGGAAGGGAAACCAAGAGCTCTACCCAGCACTCTCCCCCTAAGGCCACAGACACTGGTAAGCTATTTCAAGAAGCCAGCAGCCTTCCAGGCATGATCCAAGCCACACTATTATTTTCTGGGTGTCCTAAAGCCACCTCCACTGCAGATACAATGGGCCAAGGTCTTATCTCCGCGCCAGAGACTGGAGGAGGGAAGAAATGAGAGGCAATCCAGGGACAGACGCCGACTCCGTGGTCTGGGCTGGACCATTCATCTGACTCCCAGCCCATCTTTAGGGAAGGGATGGCCTCAAGGGCTCCTCAACCACAACGATCAGGCCCTGACCTCCGCATCGGAAGGGAGGAGGCTCACCCCTCTGCGGCAGCCCAGGCAAGCCCAGCACGCTCCACTGAGCGAGCGCTTTCATCCTCCCACCCCTTCCAGGAAGGTTCCGTGCGAGATTCCAGCAATGCTGCACACAGCTAAGGACAGTCGTCTGCACACTCAACAGTCTGGCCAAACTCAGCCGAGTGGAAGAGCAGCTCCTCAAAAACTGCCTTTCTGCTCTTAACAGAGCACAAGCAAACACCAGCAGGTAAGGAACCTGCCTCAAGAAAGCCCTGGGAGCAGGATGGAGCAGAAAAGGTACCCCTGGGGAAGACAACAAACAATTCCCCTGCCTAGACTCTTGCCACAGACCTTGTGGATGCTGCCCCGCTCCATTGGAAGGAGCCTGAGAGTCACCAGCCAGCCGCTGACCCCCACCCCATCACATCCAGAAGAGAGGGCACAGAAGTGGCAACTTCAAACAAAAGCTGTGAGTGTGGCTTACAGGACCCCAGCACGCCTGCAAAACTGAGGACAAGCTTCAATTCTTCAACACTAAAGACCTGGACAGTCAAGTCCAAAAGCATCTGTGTGCAGTGCAAGGAGGGCATCAGCGAAACCACAAGTAGCTGCAGTTCAATACCACCACGAGGTTCCGTGTGCCCAGATACTCCCCTATGGCTCTCCTACAGCTCACCAGGAGCTGGTCAGAAGCCTGGGTGCAGGAGCCTCCAGCTCCTGCTGGTCACAGTACAGCCCAGGCCCCCTAGATAATGCCATGGGAGCCCCATCATCACCGGCTCCCTGGAAGGGCAAGGGCACCGAGCCCTTGGAGAGGGAGGCACTCCAGGAGGTCCACCCCTCTCTCCAACAATCAGAGGAAGCTTTGTTGTCCAGGCTCCCTCACCCAAAGCCCAGAGCCATAACGGAGGCGCCCCACCTCCCTTCTGCCAGCCCGCGGGTGCCTCACAGATGCCAGCAGCCCTCATGACTGAGCGGCGCCCAAACTTTTTCACCCTAAGCTAAGTCTCCTCACTGCAACGCTCGGAGGAGGCATAGGAATGCCGACGGTGCAAGGGAGAGTGAAGCCGGAGAAGGTCACCAGAGAAGGCACGACGAGCGCTGGGTAGGGGGGAGGCAGCCGGGCTTGGCTAAGTGACAGTGTGGCCAAGGGAGACTCAGAACGAACCGGCGGCTGAGCAGACCCCCGAGGCCGGCTCCGGCACCGTCCTGCCTCCCCGGGAAGCGTTTCAGTGTCGCTTGTGAGCTCGAGCGGACGGACCCGTCGAGCTGTTTGGAAGCTCAGAGCGATTCCATTAGGAGGAGCCGAAACCCCACCCGCACACTTGACCCCCTCGGGCACACCGGCCCCTTCCCCAGCAGAACAAAGGCGCAAGCAAACGACACACCGGGCGATGAGCCCCTGCGCAGACGGGCAGAGCCGCACTGGGCGTCCGGACGCAGAGTCGGAGAGCGGGGCCGTGCCCCGGCCGAGACCCCGCGGAGGGACCCAGCCCCGATCCTCGCCCGANGCCCCCCGCCGGGGGGGGGGGGGCCCCGCCGGTGCCGGCCGCGGAAAGCTGGCACACGGGCCGCCTTTGTTCCGGGCAAGGCGAGCGGCGGCGGCCCCGGGCGGGGAGTGGGGCGTCCGCCCGGCCCAGCCGCCTTTGTGTCGCTCCCCGCGGGCTCCC
>VZTR01025174.1:0-12404 GCA_013400775.1 Chaetops frenatus
CCACCGACCCCCTCCCAGCAGAACCCCCACCCACAGACAGCCCCCCTGCCCCCCCTGTGGCCGCTCACTCTCGGAGCAGATGACGCCCGCAGCAAAGCGTGTGCCCGTGTTCCTGCAGCTCAGGCTGGCGCCGTGGTGCTGGCAGTGGCTCAGGGACATCTCGTGGCCGGCGCACTTCACCCCGCTCATGACCATCTCTGTCACGTTGCTGGTGTCCCAGTACCACGTCTCCTGCGGAGGGGGCGAGGCAGGGTGGGTGCCAGGGCTGGTGGCTGGATTGCCCAGGATCACTCATGCCTAGGCTGCAGCCAGCCCCCCACCACAGCTGCCCACATCCCCTGCTGCCCACGTGGGTCCTGTCCTGTGACATGGAGTGGCCATGTCCCTCTGTCCCCATCTGTCCCCATGCAGCCCCACGGTCATTTGGGAAGTGCCGGCCGGTGCCTGTGCTCTCCAGGGCGTCACCGGGGCCCTCCCTGCTGGCACCTACCGTCACCGCGTGCAGGGAGTAGCCCAGGCCGAGCTGACGACAGGCCACCATGGCCTCCTTGGTGGTCCAGCCATCGCTGCAGACCGTGCCCCACTTACTGCCTCGCTTCACCTCCACGCGGCCCTCAAACTCCGTCCTCCCGCCGGCCAGGCGGATCTGCGGGGAAGCCCTGGGGCCGTGAGTGGGCACCCCACGCCGTGCCACCTCCTGCCTCAGCCCCAGCCCCATCCATCCCTGTCCCCAGCCCCGTGAGCGGTGGTGGTGGTGGCTGCTGCTGCCCTGGCCAAGCTGGTGCTGGCACCTACTTGTAAGCCGTGGTTAGCGAATCCCAGACCCAGCTGGCGACAGGCCACCATGGCCTCGAGCGTGCCCCAGCCTTCGCCGCAGACCAGACCCCAGCGGGGCTGGTCCCCATCGCCAGCCCCCACCGCCACCTCGACCCGCCCCTCGAAGCGGCTCCGGCCCCCGCTCAGCCGAATCTGCGGAGAAAGGCAGTGGCAGCATCATCCCCATCACAGGTGACGCTCCCCCTGGACTGCAGGACTGTCCTCAGCCCCCTCGTCCCGGCACAGCCAGGGCTGTGATGCAGTGCCTGCACAGGGGGAAGGGGAAGCCAGGAAATGAGCAGAGCCAAGCACAGCTTTAGTCAGCAGGGAACTCGCCAAAACTGGCGGATCTGGGGATGAGAAATCGCTCGTGAGTTTGGGAGTTGTCTCAGCAGCGCCGGGAAAACAGTTCATTTTGAAATGGCGTCATTTCAGAAATGACAGGTGTGAGAGTTAAAGACCATTAAAAAAGCTCAAAGTGGATGAAACGATGGGCCTGGGCAAACAGGAACAATCGGCTCCATTTGCTTGTTTCATCACAGGTAAAAAAAAATCTCTCTTGGTTGGCCCACAGTGATTTTTTTCTGGTGTTTCAGCTGGCAAGTGGGCACAGGCTGGCAGCAGGAAAAGCAGCAGGGAGCAGCTGCCCCTCACCTCCCCTTACAGAGCGGCACCCAGAGCCCCCACAGCCTCCCCTCCACCCCTGTCCTCACAGGAACTCCCACCCACAAAATCCCTGAGCTCCCAGGGCAGCCCTTGCCCTAGAGCAGGGAGAAATGTATGGGGTGCAGAGGAGGAGAGATGAGGCTCCTGTGGATCCTGTGGGCTTTTCCCAGCACCCCACTCTGAGGCCCCACTGCTGGGAGCCCCACAGAGCCAGCAGCCCCCCGTGGTGCGCACCAGGTTCTCGTAGCCCATGTAGGGGATATTGCAGCGAACAGCCGCGTCCTCCGTGTGCTTGCAGTCCTCCTGGGTGATGTTCCTGAAGGGGCAGTTCCAGAGGGACTTCTCGGTGCCCCGGCACTGCACCTCGTTCAGGTGGATGGGGCCCATCCCTGCCAGGGGACAGCAGGACTCAGGGCCCTGTGACACAGGGATGCCCAGGGCCACCCTGTCCCCAAGGCCGGCCTGAGGGAGTTGGACACTCCAACCTCCACAGCTGCTGCCTGGGGCAGTGTGGTTGAGTGGCCGTGTCCCATTGGGATGCTCCACGTGCATCCAGCAGCCCAGTGCCCACGGGACACCCCAGCCAAGCAAAGCCCGGATAAATGCCTGATCCATAGCCCCAGGAGGGGATGCCTGGACTCTCTGCCCTGGCAGCCTTACCTTGCCCCATGCGTGCCCCGGTGAGGGCCTCCTTGGCGCTGCCAAAGCCCAGCTCGCGGCACACAACGCTGGCCGACTGCAGGTTCCAGCGGTCGTCACAGATCGTGCCCCACTCGCTGCTCTTGAGCACCTCAACACGGCCCTCGCCGACCCTCGCGCCGCCCTTCAGCCGGATCCGGGGCTGCGGGAGCGGGGACAGGTGAGGGACGGTGTGGAACGGCACAACACAGTGCCGGCCTCCACTCCTGGGGGGTGTGCAGGCACAGGACACCGTCCCCACATTCTGCTCCAGAGCTGGTCACCCAGCAACCCACACACCTGCACAGCCCAGGGGACAGAGCCCGGCCCTGGGGCACTGTCAGGCTGCGAGTCACCACGGGACTCGTCCCCTTTTCCGTGGGGCTCACCTGGCCCTGCTGCTGCTGCTGCTGCTGGCGCTGTTTCTTCTTGTGGGCATTGCCAGTGACGAAGAGGGGCCCGGGCACACAGCTGACCACGGTGGGCATGCCGGCCCCACAGGCTGCTGAGGAGTTGCCCCGGTAGAACTCGAAGGAGCACATGGACAGGTGCACCTCTGTCCCCGTGCAGGACACCGAGTGCAGGCGGTAGTTGAGCTGCTGACGCTCTGTGAAGAGCCTGTGAGGGGAGAGGAGCTCTGAGCCACGGCCAGTGTGGCCAGTGGCAGTGGAGGTGTCACCAGCCACCCTGCCTGTGGCTGGCACGTGCTGGCTGTGCCCCTTGCCTTGTCCCCAGGGTGACACACGGTGCCTGCCAGGTGCCCACCCCTCACCAACTGCCTGTCCCACACCCCCAGCAGCACGGGGACACACGTGGGGACAGGCACAGCTCCAGTGGGACTGCACGGGGCTCCTGTCTCTGGCTCTCCACTGGAGCCATTTACCTCTTCTTGGGCCCTATGTCCTCCCTGTGCTTTTGTTTAGGCTGAGATTTGGAGGCCAGCCTGGAAAACAGAAAACAACCATCAAGGAGCCTGGGGCCTCAGGCTGTCACCTCTGCCTGCAGCAGTGACACAGGGAGCACAGCCTGCCCTGGCTTCACTGGAGGCTGAACTGGGCACCTTGGCCCCCAGGGAGATTTGTGTGCATCCCCTTCATGTCACGCAGGGGTGCAACAGCATCATCTGCTACCAGCAGTGTGACACAGCCACACTGCACAGCAATGATGCAGATTTCTGCATGCATCCCACCAGGAGAAACTCTGGATGCAGCCACATCCTGCTCTGCCTTGTCACACAGCAAAAGATCAAACACCAGCAGCCACCATTTGATCGGTCAGGTGTGGGTGAGGTGTGTCCACGTCCTCATCCAGACACCACCACAGTGCCGCATCCCCAAGGAGCAGAACATTTGGCAAGCAGCACCAAGCAAGCAGCACAGCTGACCCTGGAATGCTTGCCCTGGGGCCATGGGGCACAGTGGAACTCACTGCAGGCTGGTGAGGACCTGCTGCCAGCGAGGGAAGCAGCCCTGGCACGGGCTGAGCCATGGGAAGCTGCCTGGGGCTCAGTACAGAGTGTAGGTGCAATCCCAACATCCTCGAATGCTTTGCTTCCCTCAGGGAGGAAGATGCTGAGCAGAGCCAAAATCCCAGAGCCCGCAAGGAGTGAAGAGCAGAGTGGCCCAAATGAGGGCAGGGGAATGACAGCCCCAGGGACCAGGCAGAACCAAGCCTGGCCACTGTCCCTGCAGGCCAGCACTGGTTGGTGTCGGCCTGCACAGCCCAGCAAGCCCCAGGACTCAGCACGGGGCTGGGATTCAAACAGCCAGAGGGCATCAGTGCCCATTCACACTCAGGAAACCACATCTGGATCCTGCACCTGGATCTGGGTCCCCAGGACAAGAAGATGTCATGGATGTGGTGTGAGACCCAGGGAGAGCAGCAGGACAGTGCTGTGGGAGGAGATGGGGCGTGTGGGACTGCTCCACCCAGGGCTGAGGTGGGAGCTGTGAGGATCCTGGCTCTTCCAGCACGGAGGGAAGAGCACAGGAGAAAAGAGTGACCAACAAAAGGTTCAGGCTCCCAGTAAGGAAAAGCTTTTGTACATGAGGGCTGTTTCACACTGGATCAGAGACCACAGGGCTGCAGAATTTCCATCCTTGAAAGGTTTCAAAAGCCAGCTGGATGAAGTCCTGGGTTCACCCACAGCTGGCTCTGCTCCACACAGGGAGTTGGGCCATGACTCCCAGAGGTCCCTTCCAGCCTGGATTAATCTATGCTTACATATGACTGTGGCAGTGCAGCCCCAAATTGATCAGCCCCTACAAAGCAGAGGGTGGCTCTCAGGAGCCAGCCCCTGCTTGGGGCAGAGGGACAGGACTGCAGCCTCATGGAGACACAAAACATTTCCCACAGTGCTGCAGGGGAAGGACCTGCTCACTGTGAAAGGGGCAGTCAGCACCAAACCAGACAGGAAACAGCACATTGTAGCAAACAGGACCTGCAGGTAGGGGTTGAGGAAACCCATGGGATAACCCTGCCTGAATTCCCATCACCAGCTGCAGGAGCTGGCAAGGATGACTGCTGGGGACACAGACCTGGGAGTGTCACAATGAAGAGCTCACAGTGGGTGTAGGGCACCAGGGAAAGGACTGGCAGACTATTTGTGGCAGTGGGCTCAGAAAAGAGGTGCCATGCCACAGCCCAGAGAGGATAGGCTCTGGCTCACTGTATCCACTGACAAATCCAGCAGCAGGATTCAGAGATGGAGGGAAAAGGCAGCCAGACCATCCCCTGGGCCTGGCAGAAAGGCAGCAAGAGTGAGTGGGCAGAGGATGCAAGAGACCCCAAGCAGATGTGGCACCCTGGGCAGGACCTGCCACACTGTGCCCATCAGCTCTGCTGAGCACGGGCTCTGGTGCCCACGCCAGCCCATCCTGCAGGGAATGGAGGGGTGCACAGCCTTTCCAGCATCTCCCCACTGCTGCTTTCTGCAGAAAGCAGCCCATTTCCACAGCCCTCCCTCCCCATCCACCAGGAGAGACTGCTCTGCTCCGAGGCCTCCTGCTCCCCTCCCAGGGTGCCAGGACTCCTGCCTGGTGTGCAGGACCTGGTGGAGCACGGCCAGCCTGGGAGAGAGATCGTCTCTCATGGGGAATGGGGGACCCCAGCATGCACAGACAGGTCCCCTGGGGTGGGCTTTGTCCTACTGGGCCAGCACAGCCCAGGCCCTCAGTCTGCTCCGCCCGGATCCGTCTGCGCCCGGATCCATTCTGATGGCAGAGACTGGTGGGGCCAGACAGCCCAGCTCTGCCACGGCTCAGCAGATGGGGCACCCTGGCCCCTTACCTGCTGCCTGGCCTGGGGCTGCGGCCCTTCCTCCTGGCTGCTCGCTTCAGCTGCCTGCGGAGCGACACCAGAGCTGCCTGCTCAGTGCACACACAGTGCCCTTCGCTCGAGCCAAGGTGTGGCTGGAGCATCCCCTGACGACTGCAAACCTTGCAAACCTCCCCTTGGGATGGGGACACCACTGCCAGGGAGCACAAGCGCTCCCCTTGGAGCAGTCTTTGCTGTAGTGTGTGTGGTAGGGGCTTAGCCACGGCCCCCCAACCGACCCATAGCCCCCCAGGGTGTCCAGATAGCCAGCTGAGGCTCAGACTGGGGAGCAGCAGGGTGGGAGGGATTTTAGGAACCACAACACCCAGCAGCACAGCCTCTGCTGTCCCGTCAGCACTACCCCACGCCCCTGGCACCATCCCCAGCTCCGTGCCCCCGGCTCTGCCCAGACACCCCACTCCTGTGAGCTCCCTGCCCAGCCTCACTCACTTGTAGAAGTTCCTGTTGACCTTCTTCTCCGCCGGGAAGCCCATCATGCCGCAGACGACGCGGCTGTTGTGGCTGTCCCAGCCCTGGTCGCAGATCTGAGCCCAGCTGTCCTTGTAGCGCACCTCCACGATGCCCTCTGTCACCGGCAGCTGCCGCCGCCCCCCGGACACCACCGGCCGCAGCCGCACCTCCTCCACGTGGCTCTGCTCGGTCTGCGGGGATCAGGTCAGCCCCAGCCCACATCACATCCCGTAACCCCTCCTCCCGCCTGCCCACTCCCAGGGAATCTCCAAGGATGCAGGAAGGGGTAGCTAGTCACAGCTGGGGCACAGGGACAGCCAGTCCTGCATCTCTGCCAGCCACATCTGATGGCCCTGGGCAGCAAAGGGTTGAACTCCATCCAGTGTACCCAGTGCTCCCTGTCCCCTGAGTGCCCAGATGCATCTCTGGAAAGCACAACCAGGAAAGGCAGTGCTGCTTTCCGGCACCCTGAGAGGGAGTTCCCAGACTGCCCCATACCCAGGGTGCTCTGTGGGATCCTGGACATCCTCACCTCGATGACGTTGGAGTCCTTGAAGCCTGGAATGCGTTCATCCTTGCAGACGACACCTGCATCTTCCTCGTGGCTGCAGTCGCTGTTGCCCCAGCCCCGGTGTTTGCAGTCCCCGATGCTTTTCTCACTTCCAGCACAGTTCACATTGTCCAGCCAGATCCGCCCTGCCAGACACAGCCTGGGTGAGAGAGGCCAAGCATCCTCTGGGAACAGGGAAGGTGCCCACAGAGCATGGCCAGGGACCATGCAGGTTGCAGCAAGTGGCCGTAGCACAAAGCTGAGACCAGTAAAATGCCAAGAGTAAAGCTCTGGTTGGGGGTCTGCAGATGGGGAGTGTCCCCAAGGGGCTGCTCTGACTGACATAAAGCTCCCACATGTGCCCACATGTGCCCACACTCACTGCCAGACACTGGAAAGACAGAACCTGCCCCTTGCAGACCTCTCAGGGCACCCACGCCGGCCCCATGCAGCGTGGGGGGGCTGTGCCAGGGGGATGCTGTGCCCACCACCCCCTCTCTTACCGACTCCTTTGCCGTACTTGGCGCTGTGGGCCCAGCCGGTGGCAGCCACGAAGCCGAAGTGCCGGCACAGCACGTGCGCGTTGCCCAGCGTGAAGTCGTCGTCGCAGATGGTGCCCCACTCGTCGTTGTAGAAGACCTCGACGCGGCCCTCGTTGTGCTTGCGGGGGTAACCGGCCAGGCGGAACCTCAGCTGGGGCCCGGTGGGATGCGTGGGGCCCGGGGGTGTGGGCTGGGCACTGCCCACCCACAGCCACGCGCTGCCCAGCAGCACCAGCAGCTGCGGCCATGCCCGCGGGCCGCGGCCTCCCATGGCGGCGTGGCTCTGCAAGGGGCACACAGGGTCAGGGCAGTGCTGGAACACCAGCTCCCCCCCACCATCCAGCCCCTCTCCCCTGCCCAGCACCAGCACCAGCACAGCCACGTGCTTTGTCCTGGCCAGAGTGCCCCTGACACACGACCCACGCACAGGCCCTGCACCCCTGGGGCTGTCAGGGACCTGCCCAGTGCCCCTGTTCCCTGTCCCCCTCTGCCAACAGCCCCCACTGAGCCCCCACGGTGCTGCCTGCTCATATCTGGAAGGGCAGGGAGGGCAGATGGCCACAGGGGTGTGCATCGCCCCCCAGAGAGGTGAATGGAAGGAGGGGGATCAGCTGCCAGAGCTGAGGGATCTGGAACAGGCTCAGGACACAGGGAAAGCCCAGCTGGGCCAGCCAGGAGCTCGATCCAGCAGGAGCAGGGAATGGCTGCTGGCTGAGGGGATTCCAGCCCATGCTCCTGCCCTCCGTGAGGAACGAGGCAGCCGGAGCATTCACATTCCTCTGTGACGCGTTCCTCCATTCCTCTGACAATATTTGTGGCTCCCTGAATACCTGAGGGAGATGTGGTATTCCTGCACCAGTCTCACGGCAAACAACAGTGAAAACCCTTCTCTGTGAGCTGCCCTGCCTTCCCCAGTGTGCTATTCCCACGGATCCTGTAGCTGAGGAGCTGCATTTCTGCATGGGTGGTGTTGACAAGCTCTGACTGATGCTCTCTCACGACCACCAGCACGGCCACCTGCCCACCTCCCTGTCCACTGCAGCCTCATGCCAGTCCCTTCCACGGTGGCAAAGCAGACCCCCAAAAACACCCCCAGGACAACCCCACAGCAGGATGTCTCTGTGCTCCACATCCCCCCTGAGCGCAGATCCTGCCTGCTGCACTCACACAAATCATGCTTGCCATTAGAAAACATTATAAAGAACAAGTTTTGGCTTTCCCGGGGTGATTTTAAATTCCCACGTTTTGCTGCAGTGTCACAGAGGAAGGGAAACAAACTCAAACCCCACACAGAGCTGGGGGCTGGCACGGCTGCTCCACCTCCCCACCAGCCTCCAGGGCAGGGTTTTCACAGGGAAATCAGTCCCGTTCCTGCTTGGCTCACTTTTCCAGATGATGGGGGCCTGGTCTGCTCTCCAGCCTCTGGGAATGCCTCCTGGACCAAGGCAAGAATGAGCCAGGAAGGTGCCCAGTGCCAGCCCCTTTTCCACACCCATCACACCAACAGAAGCCCCAGAGGGCCCAGCCCTGCTGCCTGCCTGCCCCTTTGGGCACACCTCACATTGGAGGTGCCACCAGGAGCAGTGAGAGCCCCGGGATGAGCCTGGTGTCTGCAGAGATGCTCAGGAAGAGAGTGAGGAGTAACAAGGACCAGGACTGCTGGCCCAGTTCCACACCAGACACAGGGGTGGGAATAACTGGACGTGGCACTCAGTGCTCTGGTCTGGCTGACAAGGTGGGGATTGGTCACAGGTTGAACCTGATGACCCCGGAGATCTTTTCCAACCCTGTAATTCTATGAAACACATCACCTCCCTCAGAGCAACCACATCAGTGTGGGTCTGGCTCTCTCCTCCATCACAACTGGGATGGCACAGAGCTGGTGAGGACATGACCCAGGCAGCTGGGAGCCCTGGGGTTGGTGGGAGCCAGCTCTGGGCTCCCGGTGCCTCAGCTGCCTGGTGTGGCACCAGGAGAACAGCAGAGCCCAGCAGGACTTGTGTTTGTGGGCAGGCAGGGGGAAATGCTCTGCTGAACATTTTACCCAGCCAGCAGGAAGGGAGGGAGGGTGCAAAGGGCCACCCCAGCCCTGCCAGCAGCTTAGGAAAGGGGGTCTCTGGGCTTGGGGTGGGAATGCTCCATCCTCATCTCCACGCTGCCTGGGAAGTAGCAAAGGGATTGCCATCTCACAGCAGTAACAGAACTTAGTCCACTCCTGGGTCATTGAGGGGCCATCACCCTGCCCAGAGGAAGGGCTGTAAACCCTCAGAGCTGTCCTGACACACAAATGTGGGCCCCCTCAGTGCTAGCTGTAACACACCTTGGGGTGTGTTTCCTTAGGGAAAGCTGGAGTGCACAAGGATTGGAGCTTCCCCAGCACTCCTGAGCGAGCAGGATGCTCTGCTGTGGAACTGGGCAGTTTTGCAATGGGGTCAGCACAACCCCAAAGGACAGCAGCACAATTAATGCCAATCTCCACGGTCCGGCAGAAATAGCCCATGTCAGGAAGCAGGAATGGCCTTTTATGAGATCACAGGTCCTGTTAATTGGAGTAACTGTGTTGATATAACAGGCTGAGACTGGAAGGCATTCGATTCATCTTGCACCACCTTTTAATGAATAATTAGCACTCAACAAAATCAGTGCACCTTCTGCTAAATGGATTAAAACTGGTCACCTGCTGGAACTAAAATGTGGTTACATGGGGAAGTCACCACTCCGTGGGCTTTCTGGTGAGGATCACATGCTTTTCAAAGCAAAACTGTGCCAGGAGGAGGAAAAAAAGTACCTTCCTGGGACAGACTGCAGAGACAGAAATGGGGGGAAGCAGAGATGGGAACAGGGACAGCCTGGTAAATCAGCATTGTGCAGCCTACATCCTTGGCTACAAGGAAAATTTAAACCCATGCACTGAGGAACAAAGCACATAGGACTAGGCACTTGAGAAGGTGCTTGGGCTTTGTGCAGCACATCATCCCTGTGACCCTCAGCAGTGATCTGCAGGGTCTGTAATCCTGGCTCCTGGGTGCTGCTTCAGCTCTGCTCCAGCATCTCTCAAACCCCACTGTGCTTCCTCTGCCCTGGCGCCTCAGCTCTGCCACTCACCTCAGAGTTTCCCAGCTGAGCTCTGTGGGGCCAAAGCCTTTTCCATGGCCAGCCCAGGAGGGCTGCCATGTGAGCTCCCTGCAGCACAGCACGGCTCCTTCCCCGTTCCTGTACCACCTCCCTCTGCGAACACGCTCCGTGTCCGTGTCCCGGGCAGTCAGGCTAACAGGGCTCTCATTGTCCACATCACTTTTTCCGTTCTCTGAGGCACAAGCCGTGCGTTTGCTCCTCTCCTCCTGCCCGACTGCTCGCTCTGCTCGCAGGCTTTGCTCCAGCCCCCTGCCTGCTGCTCTGGATGGGGAGCCCACTCCAGCATCCCAAACCGTCCTGCTGTCAGCTCCAGCCAGGAACAGTCTCCTCTTGGAGCAGGGCTTGTGCCACTCTGGATGTGCTTGTGCCACTCTGGATGTGCTGCCCCGGGCACAGACGCTCGGCAGAATTCCACTGCAAGGGTAAAGGGCTCAGGAGGACGGGCTGGCTGGAGCGAGTGCTGGGCGTGGGAGCCGGGAAGCAGCCCAGGTTCTTGCCACTGCCCAGGAAACCTCAGGAATGTCCCAGCCGGGTGTGCACGGGGCCCTGAGCCACATCCCAGCCCGCAGCGCAGCTGGTGCTGGTGGTGGGGTGTCCGAGAGTCCTGCAGAGCCAAAATCTTGGGGCTCCCTCCAGTCCTCAGCCTCAGCCCTGTGCTGCTGAGGCTGGCACGAGTGTGTAAACCCTTCAGGGCAGGGGACAGCCCCAGATGGCAGCAGGAGCCATGGCACTGCTCAAATGGCCCTCATGCCAGCCCACTGGCTCTGCTTGTCCCACTGGGTACAGGAGCTGCCGTGTTCCCCTGACAGGGCCTGCAGCCCTGATGGTCAGGCACTGTCCCCACCATTGTACTGCTCTCCCAAGTGTCTTGCACAGGGGCTGCCCCTCCCAAGAGTTCCTCGACTGTGCTGGTGGGGGTGCCCCGGGCCCAGCACTGTTCAAATCAGGTCTGTCCTCTGGGACTCACTGGCCACACAGCAGGTCATCAGTCTGCCCCACCAAAACCCCGGTGAACAGCCAACAGATCTTGGGAAAGGGCAGCTCCTGGTGAGGCACGTCCTTGGGTGAGTCTGTGTATTTGATCAGCACGGGGCATCCCTGCAGCACAGGGATGCCATCCTAAGCCACAGCAGCAGGGAAGGGCCAGGCCATGGAGGCCCCTCAGGGCCTTGCTCACTCAGCAACAGCCGTGGACACACCCACAGGGACATGGGAGCATCCCAGGCACTGACAACTGGGAGGACTCGGAGAAGAGCAGCACAAGAGACCGAGGACCTGGGAAACCCGCCAGCACAAGGGAGAGGAAGCTCGTTCTGTTTATCCTTCCTTGAGAAGGTTACAGGGTGACACAGCCACTCGCTGTTGATGTCCCAAGCCAGGACATCCCTGAGAGTGTGGGGTCACGTCCCCAGCAGTCAGGGCACGAGAAGGTCTGGTGAGTCCCATGGCTTTGGGGCTCCATCCCTCCTCTTGTCCTCAGGGCCCCATCACACTCGGCCCAGCGCTGGCCCTTTCGCAATCCGGCCTCCTGGATGGGCCTGCTCCGCTTTTGCCGCTTCCCGGCAGCCCTGGAGTGCTGGGAGCGCCTGTGCACGGAGCAGGGGAGCCCCGACACCCCCACCCTGCTCAGGGGGGACCTCAGGGTCACAGCCCCGGGGTAAGCACCAGCAAGGTCTGCAAGGGAGCAGGGTTCCACAAACTGGTCCCAGAAGCATGAGGAAGCAGCCCAGGGTCACCATGGGAATCTGGATTCCCTGGCAGGCTTGGTGTTCACTCCCAAAACCACAACCTCCTGTGGCTGGGAGCTCACTGCCCCTCGCTGCCTGAAGGGAGGGTGCCTACCCCTGGCACCCACTGTGTGTCCCCATCCCAGGCAGGGACAGGGACCCTGCTGCAGAAAGGACATTCTGGCTCTCGGGGTGTCAGCGGGGACAAAGCGTGGGGCTGGGGCCGCACTTCCCTCCCTCTGCCAACTCTAGGTCCAGCCCCTTTGGGCTTACCTGATGTCACCCCCTAAGCCAGGGGAAGTCACAGCACAGCTCCTTGCAGCTCCTACCCCCACCCAGCCCCCACCCCCAGGACACAGCAGGGCCCTCAGCTCTGCCTGCTCTGCTTTGAGCTGCCCCGGGCTCGGGAGAGGCAGCCCTGGGAGGAACCAGCAGCCGGCAGGAGGGAAAGACCTCGGAGGAATGCACAAACATCAGCCATCCCCGCGGGCTGAGGGGCGGGCA
>VZTR01025205.1:62586-81655 GCA_013400775.1 Chaetops frenatus
CAGGAGTACTGGCTAGCTAAAGTACAATGTAGAAAGTCTTTATTAGCAGGTTTCAATAGATCAGGAATTTGACAAATTTACTTCTTCCCTTACTGTAGGGTGAGATAAGCCTGTGCATAGAGAGCTTAAGTTTTTACCCCATTTTTGTTTTTAAATTGCAGTAGAGAATTTTACATGATACAGACTTCACATTTGGTTGTATCATACCATTCCTTAATAATTTAAATAAAAATTGTCTTATCAATCCTAAATNAGGAATCTCCTCTATACTGGACAGCTAAGTATTTTCCCCAAGTGAGTTCTCCCTAACTATACTATTCCTTTAAACAACTGACTAAAGTCTAATTTCCCACTTGACTATTCAAAACTATTATTTCCAAGTAAAGTCATCCGTATTAAAAATATTTTTTTCTCATTATGTACTAAAAGCAGGTATTTTAACCCATGTAAGTAGTTTACAATTTCATTTGCATTTTAATGCGTTCTTAAATTGAATTTACACTGATCAGAGATGACAGTTCCCTTATCCATAAGTGTATCTTACTACATACATAGCTTACAACTTGTTAAACTGCAAACATACACAGCTGGCTAAAGAACAGAGGCATCAGTTTTCAGGTTTCATGCTTGTTAACAGAAGACAAGTTTTAAATGAAAGATAAGGGTTTCCATGTTTCCCAAGTTTACTATTATAAAACTACAGTAGTATAAATGTCTGTGGCTCACAAACAAGAGAGTAATTTAGGACCACTGTCTGCATTTATTCCCCTTCAAATTTAATAGATTTACTAATAAAGCAAAACAACAAAGTACTTCAATTAAATGAAACATCTAAAGCCACAAGCAGCACATGAATTTTTATAAGCACTTACACATAGAGACAGCCAAAAAATTGCAGGTACTGAGGTGACTTGTTCTGTTCTTTCTCTTATCATCATGACATTGGAGGGTAAGTCAGTTTTCTCCAGACACACCCCATCCATTTCCCCAGGTCCCCAGACATCCTCATACACACACACACAGATGCTCTTTTCAAGCTCGCAGGAGAGGCAGCAGCTACTGAAGAGGGAATGTTTCTCTACCAGTATTCAGCTCTGTCCCCTCACCCTGGGCCTCCACATTCCTGTTTTCACATCAACCCAGCTCCCAAATGGAAAGTTATTTCTCAGCACTGGAATGTAAATGCATTCATCAAAAGTGATGCAGAAGCTGAAGAAAACTTCACAACACCAAGAAAAGGGGTTTCAGTGTGAAGCCCTTTCCTTTCTTCCTCTGAAAGATCACTCATAGAAAACTTAATTTCACTAGTGACAGTTATTTTGCAAAAAGGACACAAAAAATTTAGGGTTTCCTCTACAATATAATCTTAACTTGTATTTCTTTTGATATTCCCTACATTACACTAGCTTAAGATTTTAGTAAAACTCTTTCTAAGTCTCACAATGAAAGCTCCACAAAGTATGGACATTCCTATGGTGCACATGGTTCAGCTTATAATACTGTTATAAGTTCATGTACATATAAATGCAATATTTTGAACAAAGTTGCTGGTTGAGAATAAAATCTATTTAATTGACATTTCCTCTGAATCAAAAAGCATATTTTGTTTAGAGATGTTCTAATGAAAGGAAAAATACAAGTAGCAAATATTCTTGTTTCTCAAGGTCTTAGAATCTTCTAGGGTATAGGTATGAAAGGAAGTAAGTTCCACACATATTTTGCTTTTTTTGATAACAAACTTTACAATAGAAAGTAGAAATGTAATGCATGAATATATTGCAATGATTTATGCCAAAACTCTAGAAATCAGATATTCAAAAACTTTCTAAAGTTCTAAAGTTTTCAAATAGGATGTACAATGGGTTTAATATCACTGCTGTGCAATATTTGCCAATGCAGAACATCTAAATAAACATGGAGATTAGAGTAAACATTATCCTTCTCCCACCTTCACTGCAGCCAAACCTTATCTGTTCAAGACTGTACATGAATAAATCCATAAGCACAAGGCTATGCACAGTTCAGTTTAGTTTCTCAAGTTTTTAACATATTCCTGATAAAAATGGATCTTAAGTTACATAAACCCAATACTTCAAATCTCTTTTCTTGAAAATTACATAGCTTTAGTTGACATGTACATTTAGGAGAATCATAGAAAACTACCAAAATGAACTACAGAGGTATTGCATGAAGCATATTTAGAATTTGAAGTTATGTAAGCCAGTGTTATCATTTGCTCTTAGGTAGCCCTCACCCTGAAAATGCTATTATTACGATCACCATTTACATTCAAGTGCTATCTGCTGCATTTCCAATCTTCCCCCTAGCCTCCAGTTCTCAGTATCAGAGCAGAAAGGGGTCCCTATTCCACTGGATGGATCATGTCCTGCATGTCCCACCTGCACATGCCACTCCCTCACAGCATTGCCACGACCTCAGTCCTGGCAGGCACTTGCTTTCAATCACTGCATCAATTATCAGCTGATGATACAGAAGCAAACAGCAGCAGAATGTCTGGTCTCTGCAAAATCCCAAAATGAAATCTTGATGTAATAATCAACATTCAGCTAGCAAAAACATCAAAATGTTAGTTAGATTTAGTTCTAAAGCCAACCAGTCACAACGAATTCTTTGACGAAATACAGAGCAGTATTAAGTAGATGTCTAGATAGGAAACAAAATGGGGACTATTTTCTATCTGCCATTTAGAGACATAATAACACATTCAGTCAAGTTTCTCCTCATGCATCTTTTTTATTAAGAACCACCATATTTCATTTTGGTACGTCCAGATTAGAATGAAAAGCATCAGTCCTTCTATATGGCTTATTCTAGCCAAGCTAGGTTTAAGCTGGGTTTCACATCAGTGTGCTCTGAAACCCAGACCTCCACCCAACTCATCCTTGCCAGGGATGAAAAAGAAGAAAGTTACAATTAAGAAGCTTGTATACATGCACAAGCCATTCCCAGGGGAACGCTTAAGTGCTCTGATGAAAACTAAGTTTGGCGTGGCCATTTTCTGACCCCTCAGAAAAAAAGACAGAGCCTTTCATGCATGCAGAGCCACCCTAACGTGAACAGCACTCCACTGGGGATGATGCAAGCAGGGAGAGCAGCAACGGGCTTCCCTTAGAAACTTAGAGCTGCACACTGGAAATATGAAAGCAAGAGTTTGTCAACTAAAAGATAGGGCATCATTATACAGAGCATCAAATTATCTGCTAATATAGGCTGACTTCTATGATTCTCATTTGAATTAGTGCCTTTCTTTTAGGAAAAGCAAGTAAAAATGCAAAGGAAGTCCAATCTGCTTTTGACTTGTAATAACTGTTGTTTTTAATTAAAATGTAGTGGTCATCCGCATATCAAAATAATAACTAGATTAGCTTTTTTTCCTTTTAACTTATTTAATTCCTACAATGTTATTCTATTTATAGCTTTTTTTACTTTTTTTCAGCAAGAGCAAGTTGCTACTTTACAGAAATGCTTTTCAGTTGAAAAGAAAATTGAGATGCTGGCAAGTTGAAGAGGCATTTGCAGACCTGTCACTACTTGCAAATCCTGGAGACATGAGCTCACTGCATACCATGGATAAGGATGATTAGGCTTATCCAATGTCATATGATAGCTTAGATGTTTACAGTCTCAGATACAGCAGCTCATGTGTCAGGAAAGGGACTCACTTTCAATATCACAGCTAAGTACATGCTGCTTAATAATACCTGGGAGGAGTGTTTCACAAGAGAAAAAAGCCTCAGACATCACTGCAGCTCCTTGCTTGACTTGGGACCCAAACCACCCGCTGCCTGTGGGGGAACAGGAATCATGGTGCAGAGGACAATAACCCTGCTGCTGCAGCAGGGGGGTGCAAAGAACCCAGCAAGCCAGACAGGGAGAATGCCTGATGACTAACCAGACCACACTGAAATTACAGAATAAGCACATTTATAGTAAATTAATGCTTTAAATAACTCCTGCTAAAAATGTGTAGAAGTTAAACTCCAGCTGAGAACTTCAGCAAACCTCTTCAGTATTTTGAACACTTTTAGTAAGGATCGTTACAGATGACTGACTACAGTGCTTTATCTATGTAATACTCCTAGGGATTTAATTCTTATGCAAATTCAACCCAGATCAGAGGTTGCATTAATCTGCTAATTTATAGCTGACTACCGAAAGCACTTCAAAAGAAGTTCCTGAAAACCCACAGCGAATAGTTTGAAATTAGCNGAGCATCCTTACAGATGACTGACTACAGTGCTTTATCTACGTAATACTCCTAGGGATTTAATTCTTATGCAAATGCAACCCAGATCAGAGGTTGCATTAATCTGCTAATTTATAGCTGACTACCGAAAGCACTTCAAAAGAAGTTCCTGAAAACCCACAGCGAGTAATTTGAAATTAGCTAGATTCTAGAGGTTTGCTTCCATAGAAAGTCCCCTCGGTCAAACCTGAAAGATATGCTTTGTGATCTTCACAGAGTTTTTCCTTTAGAACAGTCTACTGTTTTGAAAGTGAGGTTAATTTTAAAATTTTACCTGGTTACAAGAGTGAGTACGGTAGCAAGTTTGACTATTTAGGTAGAAAAACTAGGTAATTGTACAAAGTTTCACATTCATTGCTTTTCACTTTATTTTTTCATAATGTAACATTAAAACAAAAACATTAAGCTGAAAAATGGTTAAAAACTCCATCTGAAAAAGTGCTGTTAAGAATAACAAATAGTTTTGTGAATTTACTGTAAGAAGGAAGGGTAGATGCTCAGGGTCTTTATAGCAGCAGGTGCTCCTGAATACTTTTCAGACTAGAATACCACTTAGCATTCTTTTATGACCCTTTTATGTATACTACACAAAAGAAACGTTTTGATGGCATTTTTCTGTTGAATTCAAGATCTATGTTCATAGGCTATATATACAATTATATAAACCAACAGAAGTGGAACCCATTAGTAGAAGCAACAACAGATTTAGCTTGTTGCAGCAGTTCAGCTTTGCAACGTCTCTAGTACAGAAAGCTGGAAGGCAGGTACCTCAACAGAACACCTGGGAATAGCTCCTTCTTTGGGAAAAATTATCCTGATTTTATTTTTAAACTAGAAGTTCTCGTATTATTTTATTTCAGAAAACATTCAAAGATGAAAGGTTTTTCCCTAACCTACATTTTTTTCATCCTTTCAAATAAATAAATAATTGGTTTGAATAAAGGCAGCTTTGCTTATGCTTCATGTTAATGACGTCTGTGTTGCCATGGAGATTGCTGTGACATCACAAGATCTACATAATGGTCTCAAAGAATGAGAAGTTGTTGGAAAACATTACTTAAGAGGCAAAACCTTGTCTAAACACAGCTTGGCTTATTAACATTCATGAAATTCATTAAAACAGAGGAGTATTTTTCCAATGTCATACAAAGACTTTGGATGCTAGTTTCTAAACGAAGACTTTTTATATCAAAAAATACATAATAAGCATTTTAAGTCCCCCTAGAGACTTTCATAGTTAAGGAATTACAAACTGTCAGCTTTTTAAAAGTAGTAGAATAACTTGACTTGCCATCTACGTTTTTAGAAGTAAAATAAGAACATACATATTGACACCTTCCACACAGACTTACTTGCCTAACTCATTTGATACAATGAAGTCATTCACATGGAGAGCTAAACACATTACCTCAATAATGAGTTTCCATAAATCTATTAGTGTAAAAATCAGATGTATTCAAGATATATCTGTATATTTGTGAATGAATAAACAAAGTAAACTAGTGGAGTAGTAGTGACAACTTTGCCTTAGCTATTTATATTGTAATTTGAAAAATAAATTATTCCTCACTTAATATGTTATACCATGTCTCATATTCCTGGATTCTTCTTCAGAAACACTTGAAAATTTTAGCATCTACTGAAAGATAACTCCCAACCATTTTCGAATCTTCTACAACATGGAGCAACATTTTGTTTAAAAGACCATTTGCAGAAGAATTACAGTAGTGGACTCATGCTAAGAATCAAGACAATAATTCTAATTCTTTCCACTTATTCTAAAGTCCGCCAAATACATAAGTAAACCTCATTACTTCAGCTTATCAAGACTGTCCTTCAGCAAAATTAAGTTTATGAAAGTTTAGATCCTGAGAGTTCCGCATGAGGCAAAGAAAAGGCAGTGTCTTCAGTCCCCCTCTCCCACATGGGTGTAACTTCTCCTTTTGGTATTCTTTATGCTACTTTTACACACAGTTCCTTTTGTTGTTATTTTGAAGTAAGCAATTGCCAGATTACTTCAGTTCATTACACTCACAAAACTTGTCCAGAGACCCTGAGAGTGCATAAAACAAACAGGGTCTTCCTTTTGACCTCAGCAAGAATCTTATAATGCAGTTTTCCCAAGTAACTGAAGGGGCTTTTGATGTTCTGCTAGTTTGTACTAAAACTCAAAACCTTGAGTACTATTAAATTGAATCAGAAGAAATCTTAAATCAGAAGGAAGAGATTACATAATAGGACATCTCACCAGCTGCATTATCAATTGTGAAAAAAGTAACAATTTTCTTCAGATAGATACCTATAATTAACAATGTACGCAGTAGCAGATACTCCTCAGAAAGAGTTCTCAGGTTTTTTTCCACATCCCCATGTGTATGCAAGCAATTTATTATGATTTCAGAAAACAGCTCTTTAATATTAAAAACAAAAATGAAACTTCAGAAAGATAATCCTAATGTGAGTACTGCTAAAATAAAACATATCACATAATTATAATGTACAGAAGAGCAGTAAAAGCAAAAGCAAAGATGAACAATGTTTCCAAGATTGGTTAGATGTTTTCCAAGTGTGACATGCTCCACTAGAGACTCTCATGCTGGGATTAGAAAGGTACCTCTAGCCAATGAGACCCAAAATAAGCTAAAAAGAAGAGTCAGCAATGAAACCATACTGTTTCAAGGCCAGCTTTTACTGCAGCATATTTCAGAAACCAGGCAATCAACTAAACAGCATCAAAATTTTTCAACAATGAGAATACAATGTCTTCAGGAAAAAAGGGAGTGTTTTCAGTGGAATTATTCTTTTCCACACCCTGGGGGGTGGGGGGAATAATAATTTTAAAAGCCAAAAAAAACCCCATCATTATTCCAGCACATTTTTTCATAAATTAGTCATAGTTTTAACCCAGACGTTCTAACATTTAAAGAAATGGGATGTGAGAGTTGGTATAGAGTTGTCAAAGATTACGTTTCCTCTATCAGCTGCCCTAAAGGATTGTCTCTTTTCCTCTCCTGTCTTTCTGCTCAAAAATGATGCCCCACAAATCTAGGTTGTTAAACTCTTCTGCTTAATTTTAATTTTTCCTTAAGGTCCTTTTCAGTTACTTTGAGCTCTTTAGATACATTCATGCTTACACAGAGAAAATCTACTGCCCGTGTTACCTCAGGTTTTGTTTTGGCATTGCCTATATACCATTAAAAATTTTTCATTAAACTTATTCTGTATAACAAATGCAAAAATAACCTAAAATGTTCACAGGCGAAACTCTCCATAAAAGCAGTGGTCTGGATTTATAATGTTGCACACTTTGTTTCTATGATCTATATCATAAGTGCCATTTTTTCATTACAGTAGACATCCTTAACTTTTAAGTGTTTTCACACAGTTGCAGTTTCAATGGGGAAGATAAACACCACTGAAGTGAATAAAGCACAATATAAGAAAAGCCTAACTTCTTTACTTATTTTAAATGTACCAACAGTGGCAAGAAGTGTCATTTGGACTCAGCTTACAATTACAATGTGTGAAACTATGAAAAACCAAACACAAAGATCCCTTGAATCTACAATCTCTGCACCACCACTTAATGGTGTCTCTCCTATAGAAAGCATATGAAACTGTCCTGAACATTCTACAAATGCCTCTGAGCACGAGCAGGTAATCCAGACCTTCTCAAGCCCATCATCAGGTCTTTCACATTGAAAGAAACAGAAGTCTGTAGCTCTAAGTACATACATCTAGAAACTGATATAAGGTTTGCATTTGTGAGAGCTCCTGAAGTTTGCTTTTCTCCCACCATGAGCACTTCCTGAAAGCCTCCCTCTCCTTAAGAGGAATCAAAACAACTCAGGCTCACTGAAAACATATTCAGGTCAATTGACACTTTCAGCTTCATTGTTATCTTGTCATTACAAACTTGGAAGAAAGCCTGGTAGCACCAGACACACAACACTACATTTCTATTTTTGTTTTCAAGAGATGCCAGTGTAATAGATTAAGTCCCTTAACATTTTATCAGCTCTGCAAAAACAGAATTCCAGTAGCACTGAAATATGACAGTAACAACACCAGACACCAGTCAATCTCATCATTTAGGAACTGTCTCCTCTTCTATTTCCCAGCACCGCAGATACTGTCATGATCAGCTTCAGACCTCAATGAACTCTTCAATTACTCAGCAGAACAGAAGATGGATGAGATAAAGGATAAATTAGCTGCAAAAATAATTTTTAAGTATTCATATTCAAAAAAACCCATACACTATTTATTTCAAACTCTATGGGCACTTTTGGGTGACATCACATGGCCCACCAATTTATGGCTCAGCTAATTCAGCTACAGCCAGCACTGACTGTGTCTGAAGGGATGAAGTCAGACTAAGTTGAAACTCTCCCTGCATGCCCTGCCTGCCAGGCAGCCCTCAGGGAGCTGGGTTCAGGCACAGCCCCACGGCAGCTCCAGCTCCTCCAGCACCTCGTAAAGAAAGCTGCAACGCCACACAAGAGCAAGTGCTGGATTTCCCTGGTAACACTGACCATGATACCAAAAGGAGATAAGCAAATTCAAGGTAGATGGCCAGCCAGATCAGGTACTCTCAGTAAAATGCTACCTCCTGTAAGCAAGATTTATTTTCTCTAGGAGTTTGAGTCTCAGTAATCACAGTCACACATGCTGTGATAAGTCTAATTTGTTGCTTGCAGGTAACACTAAATATCTCCACCCAAAAGGACAAATGCAGTCTTTTGCGTAGATGCAGACAGTAAAAAGCCATTCGTGTTTATTCCTCAATGTCTATTTAAAATTTATTGTGAGTAATTCATAATAGCCACACAGTCATAAATGGACTGACATCACTACTACTTCCAACTTCCTCCTTCAGCTTATGATCTCAGTCTTTCCTAGATTAAACCCTAAGAAAGATCATACTCCTTCATGCTTCAGTTTCAATCGATGGGACTGAAATGCTGAACCAAGGCATTCAAACCAGACAGAGGACAAGGAAGCAGTGGGGTCAGACCACAACAATATCACACTATGCCTTCCCACCAGCCCTTAGAGATGATCATGAGCATGGCTTCAGAACACCACCAGCTTGATACAGACATACCAGAACAACAAACAGGTCACAGGAAAATCCAGCAGCAGCAAAAATAGTTTTCTATTCAAGATAGAGAGTTCCAAGGGCAAACTAAATCCAAAGCCTACACTTGCAAGTAACTTCTTAAACAGACTTTAAACTGTAACCTGGGGAGTTATTTTTCTCTACAAATATCCAAAGTATGGTCTTCATATTTCTATCACAATGCTGCAAATCCTTAGCCATAAGCAACTCAGAACTGGAAAAAGCTAAAGAAGCTCCACACAGCTCTTGATCAACTCCCTCTGCAGCTTAAACAACTAAACTAGCAGTTCCCAAAAGTACAACTCTGAATCTCCCACAAGTCCATTGTCCTAAAACTCTGTTTCCTGCTTAGGGGGAAATAAAATCCCTTTTTAGGGGATTTTATCATGGTTTAAATATTTGTGTATACTGATCACTCTCTTTCAGTTAAAATCCCAGTTTCATTCTGTTATCTCATAGGTTTCAGCCAGTAACAGCCATTATTAATAAACACTAAGTTGCAACTATGTGAGTCATACTGAGAAAAGGATTTTATCATTGTGATTAAAGCTATCAGCATAATTTTACTGACTCAAAAGATCAATCAAAGGCAATTCTGTATTCAGAATATAAACACAACATCAGTTAGATATATGTAAACCACACAAAACAGCATGATTCAGTCATCACAAAAATTAGGAAGTATGTTTCAGATACATGAAGCTGTATAAATGCATGTAGATAGCCTAGGGCTCTGCTCCAGCATCATTACACTCACATTCATTACCTGTCAAAATAAAAATGTCTGCCAAAATCCCTAACAAATTTTATCCTAAAAGGTTACTTTCATAAGTTTTACTGAAGATACACTTGGATGGGGACAAAACATTTCTGCATAAACTGAGTTTTGCTATTGCTTTACACACATTCAAAAGAAGTCCATAATGTGTTGAATGACTCTCCAGTATGATTAGATATTCCTTTCCATTTTTTAAACTGTTTTAGTATGGGAAAGACCAAGGGCTAAATCATCAATATTTAAACATATACATCCGTTTTAATTTCAAAAATAGTGAGAGGCAGATGTTCTCTCACCTTCAAAACTTAAATCTTTTAATTAGAGGAAAAAGCTTTAATAATTGCTCCTGTAAGTAAAATCTGTGACCCTGCCAAAGGGAAAGCAGCCATGAGGCAGCGAGGGGAGAACTGGTTGGATGTGGCAGCAGTGAAGGAAAAGAGGCTGCAGCACGGAAACAATAGATGAGCAAGCAGTGAAAGCCAAGTAAAGCCAGGTTTGCAGGGGGCAAGTCAGCACCGTGGGGTGCCTGAGCAGCACAGCACACACTACCCAGACTGGCTCAGAAGCATTCTAGGAGAACAGCAAAAAAACCCAAGTACCAGAGCCAACAGTCTGAGAAAAACTGCCCAGCAATTTGGTATTTTGTTGCTGCTCAGAGACAGATGCATCCTCTGGTCATGGGAGTCCAAGAGCAAGCATGAGGTGACCTGTGGGAGATCTAGGAGACCTTGTGGTAGTGCATCTCCCATTTTAGGAATACAAAAGAACTCAGCAGAGTTTACACTTAGAAGCAAAGTTCTGGTACAAAAACCACAGAGGAAGTCCAAGCAAATGACCAAAGGTGGTGAGAGCATGGAGCAGGCCAAGGGAAGCCATAGGCCATTCCAAAAGACATGTTGAAGGACTGTCACATTGTTGCTGTCAGCAGCCATGTGAAAACACAAGAGAGCCAGGACAGCCCTCAGGGTATTGCTTTTTCTGCTCATGTATTTTCCGGAGTTTGTACATAAACTTCATTCTACCATGTGAACTGCTTCAGGGTACAGATGCTCAGGGGAAATGATGAGGAGACTGAGTGTTAATTTGTGCTAGTTTGATGGTCATGGTGGGAGGAAATAATTAAGGAATATTTAGTTCAACCATAATATATACCTGATATGTTAAAGTAAAGGACGAAGTTTGTAAATATTAATAGAAAAATTAGGGGGAAAGAGGGATGATCTTCCTCATATTAAACTGTCAAAATAAATTTCACTGTTGTAATTCACAAAAATTAAATAGCAGAACAAAAGCTATAAGCTTTACCGTATGTCACCAAATACATGGCAGCTTTAATTGTTCAGAGCACAATTCTTTTAAACTGTGGATTATATATTTTCCCAAAATAATAAATTAAAGACAATAAAATCCAGCCTTATCTTATGAACACTATTTGCTGCCTGATGGCTTGGCATTTGAACAAATGCTCTTGAAATTCAGGGGGTGGGGTGGGGGTGGAATTGGTGGGATGACAACATGTATCTTATTTTAAATTGGGCCAGCCACTGCCCAGCCATCATTCAATGAAGGTGAGCTTGAGGAGGTCAGGAGGACAGGCAAGCAGAAGCACTCAGTCTGAGCAGGATTAGCAGCCCAGAGAACCTTTCCAAAGGGATTTGCTACAGGTGTATGAGGCAGGCTGACAAAAACAAGAGAGAGTATTTATTTAAGTGGGGAAAAAGAAAAATCGAGGAGTTTTCAATGGTGAGATGCTTAGGAATGAATTACATTTGGCTCTGGGAAAGAAAGTTAGGGAAATGAGAATTTTCTTAGTCAATCAGATTTGGAGAAAGGAACATACTTCTTGCTTTCTAAATATTTGATTCCTCCTACACAGACTTCTTGGCTCCATCCTGCTCTCTTAATCACAAGCCTGACATGTTGCAAAATAATGTCCTAGTGGCTTTTTAGATGGGCAAAGATAATGGACTAAACTGAAAAAAACCTATACTAAAATAGTGTAAATATTAATTTACTATTGCAAATTTAGTTTACTCAAATGACAAACAAAATCAAAATTAGATGATCTCTACTTTGCAATGTTTAGGTGTCTTCCTATTACTTGATGTCAGTGATGCATGAGGTTGTGTTTCATTTGCTAAACCATAGCCAGTTCATTTTAGCAGTAACAGAACATCAAGACACACAAATTATGCAATGTTCAAAAAGGCTCTTGAAATTGTTACTCCTCGTATATGTAAACAGTCAGTTTCAGCAAACACTTATCCAGTAACTGGTTTTTGTCGACTTTTGACACTACTCTTCAGATTCCAGAATACCACCTTGTCAGTTCTTTCTGGACAACAGCCTTTTCAGTAGGTCTCACTCCCTTTTATATAGAACACTGTAAAATTTTATTTTAGCACTTCTACTAATCAGTCTGTTCTGCCCAGTATGTATATCTCAGCAGTTTGCTATTTTTTCTCCCAGCAGTTCACTGGCAGCATAAGTAAAGCTAAAAAACCTAATTTTCTTCTCAGGCCATTTTTTTTTTAGTAAATAAATCAATCAATAAATCATTTATTAGCCACCAGTATTCCAAAACAGAAATTTAACCTGGGTGCTCTCTCACTTTTGCCAAGTTTCTTATTCATGGATGAGCCCAAAACCCAATTGCAACTTACCCATTTACAAAGAAAAAATCCTGATTAACCTCGTCCTAAATTTTAACAAGGCACTCACCTACCATTTAATGACTACAGCTTCTAAGCACAAAGACCCTCACTAGAATGGCTCTGGTTTTACTCTCCCAAAATACTTTCTATCTTATATAATAAAGTTTCTTAATTTTGCTTTCATGGACTTAAGTTACCCTTTTTAATTAACAAATCATCTCTCTTGCATTTGCTTCCCAAGACACCAACTTTGACATCTACTTGACTTCATCCACAACTATAAAACCTATTTGTATCCCAAATTCTTTGCCTGAAATACTAAGGTACTAGACACTGTCCCACTGTCATTTTATGCATTTCTCCATGTGAACAGCCCTTAAATGATCTGCTTATTGTCATAGGATTTGTAATTTTCTGTTCATTCTACCAGGAAGAGTCTCAAGCTCATTGTTTATCTTATTAAATCTCACCTCTCTTCAAGTGTCAAAGAGAGTGAGGCACAAGCATTGCTGTATTTCAGAGGAACGGAAGATTCCTGCCATGGACTCATGGACTATATACAACCACCCTACACTAATTCAGATATATAATATCTCTTCTCCTGGTATCTAAAGGTAGCACTTTCTGCCAGTTTTTTTCCTGGTACTGCCTGCTCATGGATGACATATGGGACAATTTTCACTCTGCCATAGGCAGGGGTCCTATAATCTGTTGTTGTACTACTTTTTCCAATAATCAGTTCTGCACCTTTAGCATGAACTATTCAATGGCACATCTAATATACCTTTTTATCAGCAGTGCCTGACAGACACAAGACAATTGATTTCACCAAGAACATGCCACCATCACCAAATGGAAGCCCCAAGACTTGCACTGCTCTCCCACTGGAAGGCAGATTCGAAGATCTAGTGCTTCATATGCCAACCAACACTAGCCATGAAGTGGTTTCCCACCATCTAAAATTGTAAAAAACCTTGCAGTGCTTTCATTATCACGATACTATACAGACACCGGTCATCCTTTCATTCTGCCTTTCACAAATTTTATTACATGCCACACACTTCAAAGGAGTCTTTTACAGTAGTCTGAATGAATATGCATATAACCAGCATTTTAAAATAATTCTGCTCTGCTTCCATTAAAATGATCAAGCTGAGTCCCTAGTCTAAAAATCTTGCAATCACTTGCATGTTATTTCCATAGCTCAAATTTTTTGGGGTTTTTTTGTTTGTTTGTTTGTTTTTTGGGGTTTGGGATTTTTTGGGTTTTTTCGTTTTTTACTGGAGCAATATATGTGTTGAATGCCTCACACTCAAACTTTTTTTCTCCATCTAAGAAAATGCTCTTCATTGCAAATCCATTTGTATGAAGCACAACCTAATACAGAAGCAGCAAAACCTGCAGTAACATGATCTAAGCATATGCTAAAACATGCACCAAAGATTTGTGCACAGTAAGTCAAGCCTCAGGAAAACATCCAAATTCTAGTGCATCCTACAATTTGAAGTTTGATTACTCACAGGAAGAGACTATTCAGTACTTCACTCTATTTCTCAAGGTTTTGGTGGTTTTATTTTTTTAATTGACAGCATCTGCATGACACTTTGGCCAGTTGTACAACATCCACAAAGATAGGCTTTCAATTCTAGCTATGGGCATGAAACAGTTACCACAGCTAGTAAAGGATGGAGACGTGTTTAGATTTGTTTTTCTGTGTTTCATTAAATATAAAACACGCCTTTTAATCCTAAATATTCTCTACACCTCATGACTTATGTTTAAAATATAGAATGCAGTACATTCATAGCTGACATACCTGCTCCTTGGAAGAAACATGGATTCTTTAATGAAGACTGAGCCAGACAGCAGGATATACCAACAGGTACCAATATCATCAGGGCTGGAATAATAAAAAAAGAAAAAGATGACACAGTTTAAAACACCTGATTTAAATTACTCACAGCAGTACCAAATTTGCACTACAAAGAACATCAAAGAAAAAAAATGCTCCAAATTACAGAAGGATGCCACAATTCAATCATTTACAAAATAATTCCATGAAACTAGTCTAATTCCCACCTGCATATATATATATATTATTAGAATGCTTAATTTAATTTACTTGACTTTATTGAAAGCATCTATCTATCCATCCATTTGGTAACAGCTCAATTCAAATTAAATTTAACTGTAAGTGATTAAATGAAGCTAAGCTACAGTAAATATACCGTATTGTATTCTATTGAATGCATTGAAGAAAAATGACAGTTCTTCACTTCTTGCTGAGCATCTTTCCCTCTATAAATAAGGCATCTTTTCCCAATACTAGTTATGTTCTTCTTAATCCTTTCTTCAAGACAGAAATTTTCCTGTCACCATCAGCATGCCTTTCTACAAGGTAAGAGACCATCAGAAACATCTGTAGATGGCAAACATACATCAGATTTGTCAGTCATCCTTATCTGCTGCTGCTAAGCACTGCCCCTTTCATGTCTCTTCCTGGCACAAGAATAAATTCCTAACAAAATGGGCAAAAAGTTTCTTTTCCCCTCTTCAACCTGTACAGGAACTGGATGAGGAAGACTTTGTCATCCAGGCACAGTTCATTCTACTGTAGATTCAGATGTTGCTCCTTGAGTAATACAAAATTCTTCTCATGTGCTTAGACTTTTTTTGGATAAGAAAGTTCAAATAATGTTTGGACAGGAAAATAAAACAGATTAAGGTTACTAGAAATAACTGCAGCAGAAGTCTCATTCCATATTGACAGTCAGCGCTGAGAATCTCTCTACTGTACTTCAGTTTCTACCACTCCTGCTTCTTCCAGAGAGACTAATTGAATTCGAGTGCATCGTTATGAACTGCATGAGCATTCTTATCAAAAACCACACCCCTAGTGACACTAAGAGATGCAGATTACTTAATTAATTTGTAGCACCTTCATTCTTTTAAATTATATGTCTCAAGTCTTTAGCAACAACTAAGTCTACTTCAAGCAAGAACAGCCCACATCTTTTTACAATGATGACAGCATAGTATTAAAATCTCATCTTAAATCTTAGTAGACAATGTACATGTTAGCAGTGTATTTTTCATTTGAAGAACTGCAATTTAAGAAGTACATACACAGTGATCCTCAAAACAAATGTGCTAGCCTAGAAGAGCTGAGAAAAACCATCCAATTAAAAAATATGCTCCATTTTCATTTTCCACTGTATAACATAAGCATAAGAGAAAGGACAGAAACATTGAAAATTAACAGAGGAAACTGAGGGGACACAATCTATGGCCAAGAACAGAGGAGCTGAATAAGAAGATGGAGCTTGTATTTCTTTTCTAGCAGCCAATGTCCTGGCCAGTGAAGTGACTCTGGTCAGCCACACACACCAGACAAGTGACAACACCTTCAAAATCAAGATTTCAGGAACACTTCTTTATAATGATTGACCATAGAAAACGAAGCAATAACACAGTCCCACAGCTGAAACAACAGCATTTTGATTCATACAGCTGAAGTGTTCCAAGCTGCCAATTCTGAAATGTGCCTCGCTTGCTTCTCACATGGGCTCCTATCACCCTCAGACTTATTGGTCTAGAAAATCAACACTGTGCCTAAGTACAGAGAATCAGGTTAAGGCAGATAAACCAGCACTGCCAATGAAAATATCATTCCTAAAAAGATAAACATGCACCTGAGTTTTTAGTTACACATCTTTAAACATTTTTTCTTACCCCCACAAATCCTGTGGTGACAGGTATACAACAGCATTGCTGCTGAACTGCAAGTCTGTTAGGATTTTTATTATGTTCTTTAATAGATGTCATTCTACATGCAAATAATCTGGATAAATAAGCACAGTTAAAAGTTTTTGAAATAGAAATTTTCAGCAATGGATATAGACAAAGTGATTTCCCAAATACCTGGCAAGTAACTGTACCAGGATGAGCATAATAATTTTTCCATGTGGATTACACCACATTATATTATCACATAATAAGTTTCGTGGTCTTGGGGTTGTTTTTTTTCCTTTTCCTAAAAACTGGCAGGATGACCAAGTATTAAAGTGTAGTCTGATAGAAAAGAACCTGAGGTCACAGATTTTATACTCTAAAGCAGAAGTAATCTAGAACATCTCATACTACCAGAAAGCCATTTCTAATGATAAAATAACTGAAGCAGAAAAAAATTAAGCCAATAGAAAGCATTTGAACTTTTGCAAATCTACTAACATGCAAGCTTTTATTTTCCTCCTTTTAAGAGTTGATTAACTTTTTGAAATCCCCTCTCAAACCACCTATTTGTAAGAGGTTAAGTTATCTTTTCTCAATGGAGATCTTTTAACTTCAAAGAGAAAGGCAACTACTGGCTTTCACAAACACCACTCAATATGTTCAATACGCAAATTCTTAAGGCTATTTTTGAATCTACCTTTGAATCATTTAACAAACATCTAGAATAATTATGCATTCAACTGCAGTGGTTTGATTTTTTCTTATTTGATCACACACAGCATGAGTTTTCACTCAGTTAATCATCCAACTCAGTTTTATCTCTCTTTTTTGCCAATTCACAGGTTTCTTCTCTTTCTCTGCAAGTTGGCTCTTCAAAAGTTGTTGCTCCTTCTCACTTATCTGTCATGAACATCATACTTTTTCCACTTTATATATAATCAAATGAAGCATCTGCTCATTTGACAGCTGAAAGAACTGATTAAAAAAATAAACCAAACTTGAGGAATACCATCTAATTGGATTAGTTTTCCCTTTGCTTTATGTGTACTTAATAACTGGTTTTATTTTTACAGTTACATTTGAGAATTTCTAAGCTCTAAGCTATTTGCATCATGCATATCTACTGAAGTCAATGCTTTAATTATCTAAATAAAAAAACTTCAATATTGCTGTGTCACAGTAGTGGAGTATTACCACAGAACGTGTCTGTATTCAAGGTATCTTCCCTGAAATACACTCTGTATTCCCCTAAAACTTTCATTGTCAACCAGAACATCATGGATATTTCCAAGACTGTCTTCAACAGCAAAGAACACAGATAGGGTATTCTCTTCATTTTACAGCTATTAGTGTCTTAATATAGTCTTGAGCAAAACATCTGAAAAAGTCCCACATGTATAGCAAACACGTTTCTTTCTCCAGAACCCACATGCCTCTCTCAGGGGAAAAAAAAAAAAAAAAGGCAAATGAAACACTGATCTACTCCTTTCATATTAAAATATATTTAACTCTTGCACTTTCAACCCTTACTATACTCTCAGCTGATTAGAATTAAGCCTCAACAAAGCCATTTGGCAGCCAGCTTTTGCTAGACAGTACTGTCACAAGAAATGCATGCAATTCTTTCATTTTAAGGATTCTGGGCTTTCCACAATCCCATTCAAATATCATGTGGCTTTCAATCAAGCTCCCATGTTTTCTGTATTATGCTTGACAATTGTTCATCAACAATGCATTTGCATTCTTCAGGACTTTTGTGCCTGCAATGAAAGACAGAAGAAACTATAGAAGAAGCGGATGCTGAACTATAAAAACACTTCCTCAAGCCACCTGAGGACTCATGCAAATATCATTTTACCTAACAGAGAACACTCACATTTGAAAGGTTTTCTTTGCAATCCCATTTCACATTTTATTTTAAACATTAAAGCTGAATTCTAGAGAATAAGCCTAATTATAAAGTTTTCTTCAACTGCTAGAATAATGTCTACCCCTAGCAGCCCATAGAAGAATCTAGAAACTTTATTTGTCCTAAAGGTATTTCTTCTGCCAAAGAGACAACAGCAAACTGTTCTTAAAAGGCTTTATTGTGGACATGACATTTCCCTGACTGGTTTTTCAGGAGGGTATTAAATCCACATAAGCACTTCATCAGGAATTAGCTGAAGCAGGATTGACGCTGATGACATTTCCACAAAGGCATCCTTCAAGAGACACTCAGATGTTTTCAGCCTAGGACAGTTAAGGGAAGGTCCATAGCATCTGTCAGCCAAGCTGATGTAAAAAGGAAAGACATCTGCTGAGGTAAGATCTTTCCTATTACTAGTTTAGTAAGGATGCCACTGCTGCCCAGCATCACCACAACCACTGAAGCAGCAGCTGACACACACGAGGAGACTGAAAGCGCAGTGAAAGCTCTACACAGCAACAGAGCTGGTGAAGGGTCTGAAGCACAAGTCCTGTGAGGAGCAGCTGAGAAAGCTGGGGGTGTTTAGCCTGGAGAAAAGGAGGCTCAG
>VZTR01025205.1:84690-103478 GCA_013400775.1 Chaetops frenatus
GTTTGGGGAAAACCATACAATAAAGATAGGGGGAACATGGGAGAAACCATTATAACTAGAAACCGCACCACAACAAAGTCCACCCCAAAGTCACTCATTAGGGGCAGTAAGAACAATAAAATCAATACACACTCATTCTGTCCTGAAAATAAGATGTGTTCTGCAGAAACAACAAAAAACACCTCAGTACCAAAATTTCATGTTCTTCTCTTATAACTACTATCATAGAGCTACCTACTGATAAAGTTTTCAGAATATTCAGGTCCTAGCAGCAACCTTAAAGTGGTGCAAAACTGAAAGCCAATACCAAAACAGCCACCAATGTGCACATTTTATTAATAATCTGAATTTTAGTTGAACAAAATTTGAATAAATCTGCTTGAAAACTTGACTTTTGTATTACAGCACTTTAGAGAGCAGAGGATTTCCTGGGGAATCTATATATAATTTTCTGTAATGCCAGAGCATTTGATTTACAGGAATTCAGGGGCTAGAAATGGAAAGCCATAAATTGGATTGCAATGCCTTCCCATTGTGTTTCTCCATCCAGCTTCCTTGACGTAGTCTTTTAACACAACTACAACCTGCAGCCAGACAGGACATCTTTCTGCTTTGAAAATTACACAAAAAACTGAAGACAGAACTACGCAAAGAAACTTCCTAGCTGTCACTAACTGTTCTGTCTGGAAACTTCAATTGTGTAATTATGCAATGGCCTATGACATCATTAGGTTGTCAGCACTGATGAGCTTAGACAGTATTTTCAGACTGAGGCTTTCACATTTTCCAGCATGACTCTCTTCTCTGAGACCTCAGAGGCACTCAAAGTTCAAAAATCAAGAAGTGCTTGCAAATCTCCAGACTGACACAGTCCAAGAAGTTTGCAGGCTATCTCACAGTCTCCAGCACTTGTATCAAACTCTTCATGCTATGATCTATTTATGCCCTGAGAAGGGGCAGGTTCTTATTTCCAGATCAACAAGCAGCTACATATACAATACTTAAAACTAAAGCTTTATTTTCTAATTATAATTATTTTATTTCTATATAAAGCAATCAGCAGCGCTTGTATGTTAGCAACTACACATTTGTAATTATGTATCTGAATTATATATTAATGGCATATCAAAGAAATTCTTCACAAGAAATCATATCCACCATAAATATAAATTCTGTAAGGCATCTGTCTACAGTAGCACAGGTGTTCCAATTTTAGCTTTCAGATTTTCTGATTACTTAAGGTGTTGAAAAACCCTCCAAAATATTCAGCTACAGCAAAGATTTAAATCAACCTGTTTAAAGGCCAAATAAATCTCAAATATCTATACCATCTGTAGTGTCTTCCTCTATCCTAACAAGTCCTGATACATTACTTTTCTTTAAGACTTCTTTAGAAATAGGTAGATTTTAAAAAGAGCAATCCATTTAATTCTCATTCTCCATCACAGTGGGACACAGCACTACTAAAACCTCTGGAATAATGAATCATATTCAGCACATGCTTACTCATTCAGGTTAAACTGAGATAATGAACACCATAAGTATGTACAGTGGCAAGAATCTGCAGGTTTTTGTGATGACCTCTGTCAAACATGCTTTAATTCTGTCAAATAAGACATCACTTCAGTGCAAAATTCAGTACCTGGACTTGAAAGCACATGCTAAACAAAGGTCTTTGCTCTTCTGCCCACCTTCTGGTCATTGCCTTCACTGTCAACTCTTTTAAAACAGCACTTGAAAAAAGCTAAGCAGCATGTAGGTCTCAGTGGAAACAAGCACAGAAATTACTTTCATATAATTACTGCTTAATGTCCCTTTTACACATGTGTCTATCCTGAGACCTTAGCAACACAGGAGTCATTCTCCCTCCAACACTGGACTTCCATCAATTCCAGATGCTGGAAGGATCCCTAATTTAAGCCATCATCAACATCCAGAATTGCTTTCCATTCAGAGCTATTTTCAAGCTACTTTATAAAAAGGTCATGAATTCAGCAAGAACTATTTCTTTGTTATGAAAAAGCTGGTTTGATTTATGGAGACAATAATTCCTTAAAATTCCAACCACTAAAGGATTCATTCAAGACTTACATTTAAACTGGATATAGTACCATCATGCTACAAGCTGTAACATTTGTAATTGATTTGATAAAACAACTTACAAACTGAGGTGTACCTAGCAGATTACATTTTCATGTAATCATACTCAGTGTTGTTCAAAGTTGAATAAACTTCAGAAAGTAAACAGAGTAATTCCAAAGACATTACTCATGTTCCCAGGTCTCCACTAGAGAGAAGCAGAAACAATGGAAATTTGACATGCCAGAACTGGGACCTCTTTCAGACATTTAAGCACTACATAAGAAGAAATCCCAAAGAACATTGCTGTGCAAGCTTATGCTCCATAGGATATTGTTCCAGCAGATTAATCTGTCTGTTTCTCTTTGCTCATTTTGGCTATCCTCTGTATGCTGAGAGCTAGGGGTAGTTTATTGTTTTAATTGAATAATCATTGCCACAATTAGACATTAGCCTTGAAGTGCCTTGGGATATCAAACGTGTCTAAGCTGAGCAATTCTCTCAGGTAGACATCTCATTGCGTGAAGATCCTGCCCACTAGCACTGTATGTTGGAAGACAGAAAAACCAGAAAACTGCTTACTAACATTGTCTGCACTGCCTCTACTCCTCCTTATTAAGCCAGTTAAGCAGTTACCTGGCATCTGCCAAAGCATTTCAGATGCTCTTGATGGCATTAAGAGGTATATCCCAAATACAGAAGTAAAAGAGAAAGGCGCTTGATGCATCAGCCACACACAATTTTTTAAAACTTTTCTTCTTATATGAACACACTGAAGTTATATTTAGAGTGAAGATTAGAAGTCAGAATAAATTTAAGACAGAGTTAAATTATATTCAGTAAGAAAACTGGTAACTCAGAATACTGAACTTCTGATTTTTTACTAAAGAGTGTGCATTTTTCAACTTATGTCCATTATTACATTTTATTAATGGACACAAGATGAAAACTTGTGTCTTGACTCCTGGTAGCAACAATGGGAAATGCAGAAGAATGAACCACAGGAAACAATTCCTCAGTACTCATGACAACAAATAATCAGAAGCATTTTTCTTTAGAGTATTTATTTGTAATTTTTTTCACTTCTGAAATAAAATCAGTGAAATAAGACAAGAATTTTGGTCAAATTAGAGATTATTTCAGAGTGTCAGTAATGCCTGTCAGTCTAAGACAGTGGATTAAACAGGCAATCAATAAATACATTATACAAATACATGCACGCAAGCTAATTGACCTATTGTCATTGAAGTCTTGATATTAAACTTGTACAGTGAATTAGCCATTTGTATCAGAAGAAAAATTCAGAACAAAAATTACAGTCTCCTAAATCACCAGAAAACAATTACAGAAGCAGCAAAATAAAATGATCACGCATCAAAAAATCTGAGGTCAAGACACACAAATCTGTTCTTCTATCTTACAGGTTCCTAATGTGTCTCCAAAACCAAAGCTTTGAGCGCCTCAAAGTTCTCAGAATTACAACAAAAATATGATAGCTTTCAGTGAAACATTTACGGTAAAGAAAGTGCAAAAACATTACTTCAGGCATCATTCAAGGAAGTCTCAAAATCAGGTCAAACAATAACACAAATTTGGAACTGGCTGTGCAAAGCCAACAGACTGTAACATTGATCACTGACACTATTAAGAAGCCTTGATTCAGTGTCTGTTTATAAAGAAACAACTGCCAAGTCCTTGAATGTGTTTATTTTAATGATAGACACTGCCTAAAAAATTCCCCACAGAAAATATATCCACAACACAACATATGAATCAGGTTCCTGATTTACTGCAGTGCAGAACTGGCAGTATCCCAATGATATTTTGCCAACTGCCCGACTATCAGAAGGCACAATACACCTTTAGGAATATTTTCAGGATAAAACAGAAGAGGCCAGCCCTGCTGCATCACTTCTTTGCATTATTAAATATACTGCTGCAGAACTTCCACAGAAACCTATGGATGTAGCAGAAGCATGAATTAATATATATATTGCCTGAAGCAATCTACCTGAAAATTCTGATACTGACGCAGAGATCATAGAATCATTTAGGTTGGAAAAGATCTTTACAATCATGAAGGCCAACCATAAACCCACTGCTGCCATGTTCACCACTAAAACCACGTCCCCAAGCACCACATCTACGTCTTTTAAACACCCACAGGGATGGTAACTCAACCACTTCCCTGGGCAGACTGTGCCAGTGCTTGACAACCATTTCTGTAAAGAAATCTTTTCTGATATCCCATCTAAACTTCCCCAGCACACTTGAGGCCAGTTCCTCTTGCCATATCACTTCTTACTTGGGAGATTTTCTAGCAATTCCTTTCTGTAGTCTTTTAGGACTTAAGTTTTATATCTGTAAGATACAAACATATATAGCTATAGACCACATACACTGCATCTATAAAAGCACTCCATCTTAACACAACTTCAGTAAGGTGGTCTAAGCAGGGATGTTCTATTTTAAAATCATGAGACCCTGAGATTAGGTCAGTTGACTAGAGGAGAATGCCAATGATGCCAAGGTTGTGGGTTTGATCCCTGTATGGGCCATCTGCCTAAGAAATGAATGTGACAATCCTTGTGAGTCCCTTCCAACTCAGAATATTCTCTGTGTGTGTGTGAATAGCTAAAGAAGATACTTTTAGCTCATTTTTGTCACACTTCCAGCCAGGCTACACAAAAGAGTACAGCAACTTTGGTGTAAATTTTTGTTGGTCTACATGCACTTCTTCTGTCCTCCTGAGGGTCTTCAGGAGGAAGAATATGTTACCATGAAAGAACCGTGAATTCAATAAATGTGGCTTTTACTGCAGGACTTAAAAGCATAACTCTTAGATTCCCAGTTTTAAAAATACTCAGATCTATTTCTCACCTGTCCTTGCACAGAACTACTGCCCTGCAGCATTTTTGAGACATTCTGCTCTACCTCATGAAAGACACTAAAATTTTCATCTAAGAAAACAATCGATGTTTGAGTTGCTACCAAAAAGTTGTGCTCCTTTATTCCCTTTCCAGATTTCCTTTGTTCCAAGATTTGATGGCTGGGCCAAGCCAGTCCTGGAGAAGGCTGCATGACTAGCCCAACACCAATGGGCTTGGGTTTTATGGTTTGCCATGGTGTTGTAATTCAGAAAACGTGGCAAAGGCTGGATGGTGATATTACAGCTAACAGACATGAGAATTTAGTTCAAATCATGGAAATATCAAAAATGATCAGCTGAAATTATATACCCTTATCTTTTTTACAGCATTCTCCACTTGTCATCCCCTTTTTTCTCCCCATTCCACCACTATACAAGCACTACAGTCTTAATACAAGATGATGCTTTTCATTCCAGACTGCACGACAAATTGGGAATAAGGAAAAAATCAAGACACAACATAATTGTACAAATACAGCTTTTTGTCTCACATCCGCCTGCCACAGTCAGTAACTTAGAATCTAATCAGCTTGCTATTTCTCATTTCAGCTGTGGACATTCTCTGTAGTAGTAACTGTGTTTACATGCAAAATTTTTTCTCTCTAATCTCCAGTTTATATATACAACTTCTACTCTTCTTTCTCCACGCTGAATTTTATTAAAGGTTGCAAACTGAATTATGTAAAAGCACACAAACATGTTGACACTAGACAAGAGCTTTTTCCAGCTAGAGACATTAACACTAAAATTTAGTTCAAGATGTCCAAGAGATAACTACTCTTCTTTAAAAACTTGTCCTTTTTTAAGAATCAACACCATCACAACCAGTAGACTACTACTGAAGTCCTACAGACTTTGAAATTTGTTACTTTTAAGAACTTTAATCCAAAATGAAAGCTTCTCAGTAGGGACATGTGGGAGATAGGAACATATAAGCTATCTGGATTTCGTTTGAAAGATCTCTTAAAAAAAAGATACACTTCACAGTAACCCAGACTGGGGGTTCCTTTGTATTTTTTAAAAATCAGTACAAGCAGTAACTATGTTCCAGATTCAATTCCTCAAACTACAGGGAATGTAATCACAAAACTATGTTGTGCTACAGCTTGGCAATTCAGAAACACCAGGTTTTATTATTGAATGACTTTGGACTCCAGATCAGCAAACATTAACATATTTTCTGCCAATTCATTAGCCTTAGTGAAGAAAATAAGGGAAGCTTAAAAATATACAAGGCTTCCTTACAGAAAGAGTAAGCCAAACACCACTGATGCATACACATAGAAATATCCAACAGCATGGCTGAAAAACACATACAGCCCTCATATGACTAATGAAGAGGAAAAAGAGGTGCTTGTTTTATTAGACACATACTCGTTTGCTTGCATCCAAAGCACTTATTGCCAAAGATTCCTCTGCTATCATAGCACAAAATTAAATTCTGATACGAAAAATTTTCTTCAACTGTTCAGAGGTATAAACACCCTCTACAAATCTGCTAAAACTTTGGTTTCTAAAGACAATGCTAATTGGAAGCTCACTGTTGGAGACATCAAGAATTACTCTCATGCAGATATGAAAACAGAACTATTTTTTTTTAATAGTGATAAAATATATTAAGTGACCAAAACAAATATTTTTAATGAGATCTTTCAGTATATTTGAATAAAAGTAGCAAGTTAAAAGACAAAACAAAACAAAACAAATATGCATGATATGCATGTAAAGGAAGCCTAAATTCTGAAGTTTTGCTTTGCAGGTTTTAAACTCTTTATTATTAACTCCCCATCAAATGAAAGTAGAATGACTGGCAAATGAAGAATAACTCAAGCTGAACTGCCACTTCTAATAACCCAGTTTCCATTTAAACAGTGAGATGGCCATACGGTTTGAGAATTTGTCACTACCATGTACACCCGCTGATAGTAAAGTAAATGCAGATGAGATGAGCCAATTCTAAGCAATGTGCTCCATTTTATCCCTTTGGTCATTAAAAAAAATTCTATGGAGCTACTATGAAAATTAACAATTTTTTATTATTTTTTAATGTAGGATAAAGCAATTGCTGTACTTGTAAGCAATGTACACGATTATTTTTAGCACTGCATACACCCAATAGAAACTTTTTTATACATACCACTGACAAAGCAGATAGGCACACAGTTTTCACAATGAAAAATTTTTGATCAAATAAACAGTGCAACTGCATTAGTCTGCACATTAGCATTTAGGGATAAAGATTTAGCTTTTCTGCACTGAGACATTAAGTTGTGCCTCAAGGAGGTCAACCACACAGGTCAATTAACAGCTCCAACAGTTGCATCTATTTTAAGAGATATAGCACCCAATTTCAGATTTCAATGCAAACATACCATCACGGGGCAGGGGGAAGAAGTTGTAACTTCAGAAACAATCTAAAATGTTAAAAGGTAATGCTCTTTTAATACCTTAGCCTTCATGATGAACATAAGAGCATCAAGTGATAAATTCTGGTATGTTCATTGAAAAGTAACCAGGTTGCATGTTCCAAGCTGATCCCCTATAGCTCATAATGGCATAGATCAATCCTAGCCTGGCTATTACTTTGCTTCTCTCCTGTAGTACTCAAAGAATTTTTGCAAACATGTACTAGCAAATCTGCAATTCCATTTTTTATAAGAGTACATCTTCAACACATAGGCTGAATTTGTGAAACCAAAAAAGGATCCCTCTAAGTTCATTATCCTAGAAATAGAACACTGAAATTAGACTGCACGTTCCATGGGATTTTCTTACTCAGTAGATATCAAATTATTCATTAAAAAAAATGTAAAGCTACAGCTCAGAGTGACAGAACATGTATTTTTAGTTTCAAAATACGGAATTTTCCTTTTTTTAAAATAAAAAATATTAATTGTTAACTTTCAGCTTTAGCCCATTAAACATTAAATCAGAGATGTGAAATGCTAGAGCAAGCACATTTTGCATTAGCATCTATATCCAGAAACTGCCAAACTGCCCATTAAATCTTTTGAATAAATCATGGGGAAAAAAATGTCAAGAAGCAACTAAATAGGAATGACAGGCAAACAACCAAAGTAAAGATGAAGTCACATGAAAGGAGTAACAAAGGAAATCAGTGCAAAAGAACTGCAAAATGCACTTCCAGTTAACCCAGATTTCACAATCCCTTGTTTGTGAATTGTGTTTTTTCAGGCACATATTTCCTGTAATTTTTGCCTGCATTGAGTATATGCTTAGCTAGCACAATGGATTCATTCAGCATATAATTCAAATTTCAGTCAGTGCTTAGAATGACCAAAATACTAGGTCTAAACAAAAACTGTTGCATAATAGACACAAACCAACTGCCTAGAAAAGGACAAATCACCAGCACAACAGTCCTTAGCAAATTAGAGTGTAAAATAAGTAAAGATTATATTGGTCTAATTAAAATTATCTATCCATCTATAGATTTTATCTATCCACCTATAGATTTTGACCTTGTGTATTTCCCATACATAACATTACTGGGTTTTGTTAGACCTTGATTTAACTTTGCTGAATGGTCAAGGCCCAGCATCTGAGTTTACTCAATCACATTTTCCTCCTGATGCTCCACATTGGAAAAATTACACATGAACAAAAGAAGGCATAGAAGTGTATTCTTTGTATGCTTAAATGTTCAAATAATGCCAGACAACTTAGGAAAATATGCATTTAGAGTCTGGGTTAGCAAGTAAGAATCTGATAAACATTTTCTTGCAATAAATTCCATAAATGAAGCAATTACAATTCTCAGATATCTACTGTAAATCTGAGTTGACACCAGAGCACATCCCTGCTAATTATAAACCATGTTAGATTTGTCAATTTGGTACCACTGGCACGAAAAACTGATCGCTACTACTTTCACAAAATTGAAGTAAGACTAAATGAAAATTAATGAGAAGACATCCCACATCCTCTAATTTTATTTAAATTTAATATAACATGCACCACCAAGCAAGAGCCACTCTTAGTTCTCTCCCTGGCACTAGCAAATTTCTCTGTTGTTTGATGATGAAAATGAAGTGGATCATTTATATTTACAGGCTGTGCACACTGGGCAAGGAATTTTGGCGTTAAACAGTCCTCAACTCACTTTAATATGAATTAATTCTTTGAACACCATACAAAAGGAAGCAGAAATACTTACTAGTACAGAACTTCATTTGCTTCATGCCTTTCATATCTAACAGTTTCACACATCAGTCTGAAAGATAAGAAGTCAATGTTAGTTATGATTCCTATCAGTGTCACAAAGACTTCACTTTCTGAAGTTAGTTAGCATTTCCACAGGTAACTCCAGCACTTACAGAAACCAACAACTAATTTAAATCAAAGTTGATTCCTAATTTAAAAGAACAAATTGTAAAATCTGAGCATTTAAGTGATTAGTTCATCCAAGATCAGATTTGATTTAGGACACTAGATTTAGCTGTCCCATAAAAAATTCTACAAAAATAAGTAAAAATTATACCAATCTCATTTTACAAAGTGATGCGATAAAAGCAAGTAGCTTTATAAAAATAATTCTGAATTTTAGAAATGGTTGGAAATATACTATGTGCAACACTAATCAGAGATACAATATCAAAACTGCTCTCTTTTTCAAGTCAGGCCCAATAGATAAAACAAGAAATTATCTTCCATGGTAAATCAATACGTCTTATTTTGCTAAAATTCAGCAACTTGAAAATTACCATGAGTTTTTAATGCTGAAATCCCAGAGGGCTCAAAGTGGAAAGAATTTCCTGCAGGAAAATCCTCTGTCTAGAGGGGAGGATTAAAGTGCCTTCTTTTTCACTGTCTGCCTGACAAATGTGGCATAATAGAGAGCAACTATAATAGAACTTTACCACATACTAGGAAATGCAACGTTAACTTGATGTAGAAAAATCACAATGCCATTTCTGTCTATTGCCTTAAGGAAACAGCCCTGTGAATTACTGGGGGGATGGGGACAAAACAAATCCCATTGCCTCCCCCGGCCTTTCTATAGCTCTGAAGCAGACTGCAAACCCCAATGCTATTTGACAGTCAGACAGATTTACCTAAGAGCCTCATGAAAACATTCAAATAAGGAATTATATTTAAATTTTGGAAATAAATTCTCTTTCCACACATAATCCATCATCAGAATCTCAGTGTATCAATGACCAGCTGCCAGCAATAATATCATAAGCACACAAAAGCACTCAAGAATTGCTGCTCAGGCAAAAAGTCTCCAAAAAGTTGATTTGAGGCCTGTAAAAGTTGGTCTGGGTTTGACTTAACAATCAACTGCCGTTTCCTATCTCATCCATTCCAATAGTCAACAGACTGCTACAAAAGCCACCTTAGCACTCATCTCTCACAGGACCTGACTTACTACTTCAGCCCACTGGGAAATAATGCTTTTTCTGTTCAGAAATGGCAGGCCTATAGTGGTATCATGATTATTCATAAATTGTTAATAGATCAATCGATCGATAGATATAAAAATTGAGAACCAAGTTTTAGTATCACAGCCTTGCCCACACCCTGGTATTTTAGATCTACACTTTGCACCATCTTTGAGATATTTTCTGACAGAGAAAATGTCTCTATTATAAAAAATTAAGCCCTATGTACTACATATCAATTTCAGCTAATGAAAAAGCTTTTTGCCTCCTGGCACAGCAAAAAAACTTTGAACCACAGAGCCATCTTTTTTCAGACATTTCTCTCCACCATAAAATTGGGTCTTGTCAAAATCTTTTACAGACACGGAAAAGCTACTGTCTGCTTCTTCCTCCTGGGTTTTCATCTTGCCTCTCTGATCCTGTTTTGAGAGGGAAGGGGAGCACAGACATGGAGTCACTGGTGAGAAGATACCAGAAGAGAAGTCATTGCTAGGAGTGAGATTTAAAAATCTAAGTATTGCTCAAGGATAGTCTGTGCCCTACTGGTCTGGGACGATGCTGGGCAATGAGCCATCTTAGAGCAGGAGTCACAGGAAACAGAATCACTTTAACAAGCAAGTTTTGTTCCCCTCTGAATTGGGATAGAAGGAAGCACATTCTTGATAAAGTCACGCAAGTTCACCACTGGCACTGAGCTTTACAGCATTTTAGTCCCATTATTAGGACAGCAATAGGGGAGAAAATGTCCCTTACAGAAGGTAGCCAAGCATTTCAATTTTTGTGTTACAGTAGAACAGTTAGAAACAAACTAGACTGCTTCCTCAAATATTTGAAAAATTGAATTAATTCAGGTCAATACTGGCATCCAATTTTTGCTCGATCACTCAAACGTGATCTTTATCCGCTTCCTAAACAAAAGTAATAAATTACAGATGAGATCACCAGCAAGCCATATGGTAAGTCATTCACTACTAGAGGCTGCATTTAATACATTTGGTTTTAATGAATCTCAGGTTTTTGTGGCATTCCACTGCCACAAGAAGAGTTGTATCCTAAAGCATACTATAAAAGCTTTCAGTCCAACATCTGCTGGGAGCCTGGCCTTTTCCATGTATGGTACTGTAAACAGAAGCCCTCTTTGAGGAATTCGCTATGCTGGGAGAGTGAGTTCCATGCATTCCTCAGCAAGAACCTCATGCTGCACAGGAAGCCAAGAAGCACACATCAACATACCGCACAACCATATGTCCACACTTTGATCTTTGTAAACAAGTTAACATCAGTTCAACTCCAGCTATGCAAAACTTCACGTGCTGGAAGTATTGCATATAATAACAAAATATTTCGAATGAATGTGACCATGGCCTCCTTCCAAAGCACAAGTAATTACAGAGACTACTTTGAACTTAACATTCACATTGCAAAATGCGTCTTGAGCACTTTGGAAGAAAGAAAACCCCGCCTTTTATTTTCTCCAAATTGCAGAATATTGACTTGGGAATGTGGACTCCCACAGAATGACGAAGCAAGAGGCCAGAAATTAGAAACTAAACCAGCATTAATCAAGTCAAAGTTGCTTAAGCATCTTCAGATGTGGCAAATGTTGGCAAAGCTCAGGATACAAAAGAGCAGTAATTCACCCTCTCTACCCACAGGGCATACAGGAGATGTGCTGGCCTCCTTCCGTAGCTGCCAGCCTCACACCAATGACCAAGTACCCTTAGAAACCTCTGCTGTAAGATGCTTATGTGAGGACAACTGAAACAATTACTTAAAAATCAAACAAATACAAGTCTTTACAAAAAAAATAGGAAGCTTTCAGGAAAGTTTTGACTTGAATTCATTTACTTCAAAAAACATTTTAATAAAAAGCATGGATGACATTTATCAAATATTTTTACTAAGTATTATTTGCATGTATTGTACACAATGTGTCTAAAATTTCCATACAAAAGCAAGCCCGAACTGAAACAGAAGCTGAAAAACAGACTCTGCTCTCATTACCATATTCCACAAATGATTTAATCAATTTGTGGGCTTGTACTCTGTATGTAAAGCATTTATTTCTAGTTCAAAAGTTTAAAAAGAAAACAAATACATCCATAAGACATAGAAATAGGAAGGAAAAAATAGAGATACACTACACACACATACAAGGAGGAAGTGTTAGAAAAATAAAGAAGGGAAGAAAAGAATGCAGTGATAGCTAGTTTGAGATAGGGTACATAAGAATAGTATATGGTTACCAAAATTACTGTTCCTTTGCCTTATTAGTGCATTAACATATATGGTTTTTAATGACAAAGTATCATACCTTAGCTGATGCTCTCTCAGATTAGACAATGCTTCCATTCCATGTAAATACGAATACACAATCTCCAAGTCCTACAAAAATAAGGAATACATTATTAGTATCCTCAGTTTGGTACAAGCTGTTAAAATACTGGTTTTAAAAGCACACAAAGCTCTCTTAATAGGGGTAGTAGGAACACTTCCAGGAGGTGAAAGGCAAACTGCAGGAACACCTTTAATTATAATCTGGAACCCTACACAGGGAAGAATGACAGCATGACCATGTCAAATATAGAAACCTTTCTGCTTTTGCTGTCATTATTCTATGTCTAGGAAACAAGCCTAGTCCAGAATTCCAGGGAATTAGTTTGCAACTATCACAGTCCTGCTTTCCAAAGCCAACACCCGCAAAAACTTTCATTTACTTTGTAAAGCAAGGTCATAAAAATCAGTCTTTTCATGTTCAGAGGAAAAGGAAAAGAAGTTCAACACAGTCTAACGAAATACCCTACAGTACATTTCTAAAATTGTATCCTCTTCAAATGGAAGGTAATCCACAATCTTAAGTGAGAAAAAAAAGCTGTCATGAACAGAAGATTATTGGCATGAGATAGTAAGAAAAACTAAATATGATCCTAGTTATAATATGGTGAAGTTTTATGTTCAACCGTTGTGGACCTCCAATATCCAGCTGACAAATCATTAGTAAAGATATGAAAACAACATCCAAGACTAAAACTTCCTAAAATGCAACTGTGGAAACACTAATGCCAGGCTAGAAGCTTTGCTCAAGTTATACTTAAAATAACCACAGCACTTAAGAGAAAACTTCAGTGAAGCCAACAACCTCTATTTAGAGTGATTTAACTTTGGCTCATGGATTTCATGCCATTTCATCATCCTTTTTCTTATTTTAAAACTTGCAAGTTGAGAGACAAAGTATGATCCATAATACATTAAAAATCAGAACAATGATCCACAAGCACTAGCTGAGGCTGACAAAGTTGAGAATAAACTAAGACCTATACAACTCACACAATTTACTGTAAGATGTTTTCAAGCAATGGAATATATCAAAGCTAGAAATTTATGAAAGATTTGATCACTGTGAAATATTTGTGTATCTAAAATTGCCTAAAACGTACAGAAGTACTTGTTTTCAGACACTATGAAAGAATGCTCTTTGGGCAAAGACAAAGAATTGAAGTTGCAGAGAAAACTTGAATTGAAGAAAGAAAAGGAAAATCCAGTTGAAATCATTAAGTGTAGAAACATGCTGTACTTGTTAAAAACATGTTACAGATCAGAAAAGATATCAGGAGTTACACTCAATGGCTAAGGCTAAATAGGTGTCTCTCATTCTGTAACAAAAAGGATGTCTTTTTCTCACAGTGGAAAAGGCAAATGTTCAGTTTGAAAAAGCAGAAGAAACACACAAGCCAAAGAGNCCTTCAAAGCCCAGAGGGCACATCAAAGACAAAAGTAATTATGCATGTATTGGGATGGAGGGACTCCGCACACAGAAGGTTCTGAAGAGAACATACAGTAGTGGTTCGCCTTTTTACTTCTCTACCACACAAATAAAAGCGTGTGAAAATGCATGTCTGCTGTAGTCAATGACCTGCTCACTCAGCAGACAGGCTGGAGGTGAGCAGAGGCTCCCGGGAGCCCTGTGCTGGCGGCAGGGTAAGGTAGATGCAAGCCAGACAGCCCCGGCGGCACCGCTGCTGCTGCTCATCCAGACGTGCCGGACTCGGCGGCACAAGCCAACAGCTGCCGTGGGAAGCTGGGAGTGCACCACTGAGGATCGAATGCTCGTGGCCGCCTATTACATGGAAAAGAGCCTGGACAGAAAGTGCTGCTCTAACTCATTTCCAGCAAGTCAATCTAACAACAAGCAGAGAAAAAAAAGGAGAGCAACCCTCTGGCACCAGCTTGCACGAAGGTTTCTCTGGAGTGGCAGACTTTATCTGCTGTAAAGTATTCACAGAAGAATAAGGAACCATTAAGGATGCTACCTTACAGACCCAGGAGTGGACCCATGGGCATGTGTTTTCCAAAACTGATGGGTGACAAACCTAGTGACCAACCCCACAGATGTACAAAGGAGTGATGAACAGAGGTTATGTTCCAAGAGAAATGCAGCTGAAGTGACTCAGTGCAGGGGGAATGCATTAAATCAGGGAAGGGAGTCATAGAACCATAGAATGGTTTGGGTTGGAAGGGATGTTAAAGATCGTAACTCCAACACCTGATGGCTCAAAGCCTCATCCAGCCCGGCCTTAAGTCATTCTGGGAAATTTCACAAGCAACAAACAAGATATGTTTATTCAATTCTTTTTTTAAAGTAGTTCCCTTTCAAAATACAAGCATACTTGTCAAATATTTGCAAATATAATATCCCATAGGTCCCCAGATGAGGAACTTCAGATGGTGAAGGTCCCTGATTTAAATAAAAAAGATATTTAAAAAGAAAATCTAAAGAGTTCTAATAAAGGGGAGGGGTGAGGAAAAAACCACAATTACTTAAGCCTTTACTTGTGCTTCCATCATAGTTGCTGGCTAAAAGTCACCTCGTCACTGACAGAACTAAGGTGTGGGGCTTTTTTTCTATTTGGGAAAAAAAAAAAGGCAGCAAGAAAACATTCTGACATGTTAGCTGCCGTGCACTGGATGTTTCCTACAAGTGCCAAAGTGAGCTGCTGCCCATTCCTTAAGCGGTATCTTTCCAGAGGCGTCTGGCAGGGAACAGCTCCCTCTAGCATCAAAGGTTTGGCATTGAAATTGAAGTCACAAAAATACAGCAACACTCCTTTCACTCAACTCCTCCATAATACTGCAAAGCACGAAAAACTACAGTAGAATCAAAAGAGTAAATGCATATTCATACATGGTAATTAGGCTCTGCACACTTCCAGTCAGCCGGCAGCATTAACGAGGAGGAAGGAAATTAAAAAAAAATCAGAATGTTGCGTTACTGTTTTTAGGTCACATCAGTTTTCCATTTATTTCAAGAAAAATTATGCTGCACTTAACTTGGCAAAAATACTCATTATCGAACACAAATAGCTGTTGCAACTTCTTAATTTAAAATTAATTGACTGAATGCAAGAGTCCTTCAGAAACATCTGTGCCAAGTATTGCAATGTCCTAAGCAGATTCGAAGTGGTGGTGGAAATAAAATCATTTCACAAAAATAACACACACACACAAACTTAGGCATGTAAGCTATGAAAGTTTTTGATTTTGATATTCAAGACACTAGACAAAAGACAAACTTTTAAATTTCTCAGGAAAAGAACACTGTCTTTCAGGGACATGATGTGCCTACACGATTTATGCCGGCTAGTTAAGCAAAACCCTTAAAGCAGCAGCTAAATTCAAGCCCACTGTGACTTACACAAACATTTCTGCCAGTTCGCAGTGTCCCTGAAAGCTTAATGCACAGGGTATGTGGAAGTAGGCAGGTGACAACAGCTCAGATGCTTCCCTGGATGCTGTTTTTACAAGGCGTAAATAACCAAATAACCACCGGAGGGCAGACCGAGCCACCGAAACTTCAGAGAACGTCATTCTCTCCAGCTTCTCCCTTCATTGTTTCAAACGTAACTTTGTAAGAGTTTCAACACGCCAAGAGGAGCAACGCTAATCACCACCATTACCACTGGTTAAATATTCTGCTGCAGGAAGGACTACTTACCCAAAACCAAAGAGAAACTACCAGCTTTCTGCTTTCTAGTTTTATCCAGCCGGCAGAATTAAAAAAAAAAAAAAAAAAGTCATGCAAAGGCTCAGCTGATCTTGCTACACAAAGGTTGTGGCAACAGCTTGAGAAAACATCTCAGTGGAAAATCCAAACCCAAAAATTGAATGCAAAGCACAAATTAACACAGCTCTCAAAGCATGTTTTTTATTTAAATGAAAGCTAAAAGACTGAAATCTAATCTACACTTAAATCTGTACTGCAGCCAAAGTCATATGCTTGGGTTGCTGTGTGGGAAGCAGCGTGAAATTTGTTTAATTCAGTGTTATTTCTTAATTTGCTTGTTTCCGTGGTGTCAGATGGATCACTTTAAAGTTCTAACTGTACTTTGAAACAAAACACAGACACTGAAGTTTTAACACAGCTCAACTTCAATTAGATCTGCAGAAACATATTGGTCTGCAACCTTACCTCTGCTCTCCATTCTAATAAAACTCTGTCTATGTTTATGCCTAGACTTTCCATCCATTTGATTTGTGCTTCAAACAAGTTTGTGTCAATTACACAAACCAGAGAAACTCAAACCAGAATTCTGGCTCCAAATTCATACTAGCTTAATGAAGACATTTTTACTTTATTAAGATGATAGAGCTGTGAAAAATTGCTATTTGGACAGAAGAACTTAGACCTCTCTAAAAATTGCAAGCTTGCATTGGTTTCAGTTCTGGTTTGCATTAAGGTGAGAAACTACAGGCCAAACTCAACTATTCATCCTTGCCACAGTTAAGCAAAATCCTGAGAAATTCATTACTCTCCAAACAAGAAATTCATTCATTTCTGTGATGTGGCAAACAAGCAGAAAGCAGCTTTCACCTTATAATAGTTTGGTTTCTTTCAAATCAAAAGGCAAAAATAAAAAACAAGCTAAATCCTTGATTCGCAGTCTTGAAGGACAGGAAAAAGAAAAGGTAACTTTTCAAAGCACCTAATACACTCACCTGAGGCTCAAAAAGATCTGCGTGCTGAGAGCAAAATGTATTATGAAAGGCTGATCTCTGAAAAATAACCTATCTTTAGTTCACATTCAGCCAACCACCAGGAGAACCAGGCTCCAAGGGGAGGGGGTGCACTCGCTCCCCCTCACGTGTGGTCACTCCAGACCACACCCAAAGCCCAAGTTTCACTGCTGTGAAGACAGGAGGTCCCACCTGGTCTCCTGCCACCTCCCCAGACCCAGGGTGAGCACCTGCTCTCAGGTACCCAACTCTGAGCTGCTCTCTTGGCAGCAGGAGACCCATGAGCTCCAGTGTCATGGTCATGGAGGCAACTACTCCTGCAGCGTGCAGGAGGTGGGACCTCAAAGTCTTTGATGGGTTTCAACAGACCATGAAACTGCTGGCAGAAAGAGAGGCATTTCTATATGGCTGACTGAACAGTTATTTTAGCCCAGACTGGGACCTCCCCAAATTGTGATGTTCTAACAAGAGCAGCAATGCCAAGTTTCTTCTTACTGAGCAACAAAGCCACAATCCAAAGCCAGGTTGCTGAAGTCCTGTCCCTCTTTCCCTGTAGGATCCCGTCTTTTTCCCTTTTCTTCACACACCCAGCATCTGAAATCATATGACTCTCAGCCACTAGGGTAGCTATAAACAAGCACTTACATTCCTTTCTTTTCCCCCTCTACTATTGATTTAGTACTGGCCTGTCTGGCTGCATCTGTCTGTCTGTACTGGCTCACCAAGGGCAAAGCAATGCCAGCATCATCAAGAGAAAGAGACTGGACCTATAGCAACATCAATCCCGTCTGGCTTACACAAAAACTTCCATGTGCTCAGAGGAGCTGTGGCCACTCCCACGTAGGTTTGCTAACATCTGGTTCACACTAAAATGCCAGGCTCTCACCCAGAGCAGNAATTGTGATGTTCTAACAAGAGCAGCAATGCCAAGTTTCTTCTTCTTACTGAGCAGCAAAGCCACAATCCAAAGCCAGGTTGCTGAAGTCCTGTCCCTATTTCCCTGTAGCTGTAGGATCCTGTCTTTTTTCCTTTTCTTCACACACCCAGCATCTGAAATCATATGACTCTCAGCCACTAGGGTAGCTATAAACAAGCACTTACATTCCTTTCTTTTCCCCCTCTACTATTGATTTAGCAGTGGCCTGTCTGGCTGTGTCTGTCCATCTGTACTGGCTCACCAAGGGCAAAGCAATGCCAGCATCATCAAGAGAAAGAGACTGGACCTATAGCAACATCAATCCCGTCTGGCTTACACAAAAACTTCCATGTGCTCAGAGGAGCTGTGGCCACTCCCACGTAGGTTTGCTAACATCTGGTTCACACTAAAATGCCAGGCTCTCACCCAGAGCAGCTCAGGGGATGAC
>VZTR01025208.1:1827-13048 GCA_013400775.1 Chaetops frenatus
CTGAGTCTTCTTTAGAGCCATCCTCACTTAATCAACCCACTGCACCTTAATTTTGTGGACAAATGTCATTTGGGAATTAAATTTTTCACTGACATCAATTGTTCATGTTAAAAAGAACTTGCATGCAAGGTCAAAGGAGAGGTTAAGGACTTTCACTCTGAATAGCAGATTTAAGGGCATTATAAGAAGGACAATTTGCCATAATTACAGAACAAGATATCAATAACTACAACAATTGTCAAGAAAACACTCCCATGAGACATGATTATAGACCTCATTATAGGCTGCAAAAAATGCCTTTTTCTACATCTGTGAATGAACTTGACAAAAAGGCAAAAGAAATAGAGGCATATCAGGTAAAAATTTTACAGCAGCTGCTGGTGTTTGTCCATTATTTTTGTTATTGTTTCAGCAGGCAGAAAAAAGTTTCCTCCATGCTCCCAAGAGAACTGTTCTGGTCAATAACGTATTCCAAAATCTGCCTTATATTGCAAAATAAATCTGCCAGTGTTGAACTAAGACCAAGAGTAGCTGAGTTTTAGAGACAACTATTGAAGTACAACCCAAAAAAAACCCTGCAGTAAGACAACAGCAAACAATCATAAGGAGGTTTCATCACTAAGCCAAGAGCCTTTCCTACAAGATTGAATAAGAGACATTCTTCCTTTGCTTGCTTCTAAGATTTCATCTAGTGCTGAAGTAAATACTTACCTTGCAAGGGGTCACAGCCTGTGTAAAGCATGAGCATGCAAGCCCAGCACTTGGAACCCCTCTGCTTCCTTAGGTCCCACCACCCATGAAAAAGACATATAAATAGCATTTGGCATTATTCTAACAACAGACATGTACCAGTCACAGGCTGCAATTTTGTTCTCATATTGCCTATCAGCTACAACTTTCTGAGTCGTAGCTGTCATGAAAAATTACAGCACCATCAGCCACAATGCGTGTGCGTAAGCCACGGACTGTGCTGCGTGATTTATAACAGCCTCAGTATTTTCAGTTTCGTGCAATCTTCATCATTTTCTCAGTGATGGCACTGAACATAAAGAAAAGTGTATGAACTGCAGAGCAGTCCTTCAAGCCTGTGCCACCACAAATCTGTCTTTCTCATGCCTATCAATACCACGGTATTCCAGTCCTCCTCAGACGGCAGCTGAAGGGATCCACTTCCTCTGTAATCTAAGCAGGACTTTAATTACCAGTTTAGCAAATAGCTGCAAAAAAATTAAAATACACAGTTAACCCCCCCAAAAACACACAAAAACCACAACAACAAAACAAAACAAAAGAACCCCAAACAAACAAACAAAACACGAAAAAAACCAGCAAAACAGAGCAAACCAAAACCTAACCAACAAACAACCCCCTACCCCCCTCAAAGAAAACACCACAAACCAAAAATATATGATTCACTGAGAGATAGAAAAAAGAGTTTTCTACTCAGCTTTTTCCTCAAAATGTTGATATTCCCAAAACCACTGGTATCGTTAGCATTTCCAGTTTAATTCACAGTCATACAAAACAGGTTACAGGGTGCACAAGAGTCTATGTCACTGGCATGGGATATGAAAAGGAAATCATATGAAACAGAAGTCATACAAAACAGAAATCATACATGGCATATTTCTGTCAGTATAGATGACTAATTTCTTTATTATTTACCTATTGCCATTGGGATTTTACTTATTTTATGACTTCTTTCAAGAGAACAAAAGAACAAAGAAATTTTAAAGCATCTCAGAACAAAGGTCTGCTGCAGGAAAACACCACACTTTCTTTCCTGCACATGAAACAATGTCAGGCTCCTCAATTTCCACCAAGACTACCAAGAACCCCAGGAAAAAACTGCCCATGCTGCCCTGCAATTCCTAAGCAAGTTGACAGCTGTAACACAGTGACAGAATTTAGAGGGAACTGAGGAAAATCTTGCACAAAAACTTGTAGAAAGTGAAGAAGTCAAAAGACATGATGAAAAAAAAATCTAATAATAATAAAAAAATGAAGAAGATCAAATGATCAATTTTCATCAAAAAGAATACGTTGGAGGATGATATCTCAAAATCCCATATCTATTGTTTTGATATATTTATAAATTATATGAAAGGGCATTTCATTATATGAAATTAAAATTCTGCATAAAATGTGATTACAATAGGAAAGGTAAAAACAAGCTAAAAAACTGCAGAAAAGTTTCAAGACAAAGAAACTGGGAAATAAAACAGCACATACCATTTCATGTCCAAACTTGAAATAGAAGATCAGAGAAATTGAGCATATCTTAAAATTCTAAATTAACTGTTTCAATTGGGAAAAAACATGTACATACTCCCACAAACACCAAGAAAGTCTCAATATTTAGCACAGTGAAAGAAGCTAAGAAGGTTAAATTAAGCAAGAAATAGGATGGAACATATTAGAATAAGAAACTAGTGTAATACATCCCTCTTAAAGTCAGTGACATGGCTTAAGTTGGAATACTCTTTGTATTACCTTTCAACACATTTCAGAAAAGTATATCACAGAAATGAAAAGGAATCAGAGGGCATCTTAGAAAGGTCATAAAATGCAGAATTCCTGTTAAAGCACATTGAAGATAATGAAAATTGCTTTAGAAAAAAAAAAAAGGAATAATGAACAAAGTAGAAGTCCAAAGTCACAAAGAATAAAGTTTAGTGAAGAAGATTGACAATATACAGCAACATTTAATATTGCATAGACCTTAAGACTTTGAATCCTAAACTACAGCAATTTGACTACAGCAGGATAAACCAAATAGCTGCTGATCACAGTCTGTAAATACAAACCAATAGAGAATAAATTTTAATAGCATGTATGTGATGGAATAGTTAAAAAAAAAAAAAAGTAAAATAGGAAAGAAAATATACTTTTAACAATATTTATTCTGGTGTTTCATGACAAAATCACCTCCAGCCACAGTTAATATAATCAGAGTATCTGAATACATAGTAATAAATCACATGACATTTTGGTAATACATCTTACTCAGTACCTGATCTTTACCATAATTAAAATCAACATGAGGTTTGCAATGAACTTAACAAGTTACAGAATCAAGGTCCATGCTTTCTGATTTCTCTCAGCTGGAACTCACAAAGGAGCTAATGAGTATTTGATCAGATCATCTCCATATACATATTTAAACAATAATTAAAATTCCAAACATTATGAAGACATTGTACAGCTTGCATTGCCAGGCTCATACACATTAAAAACAAGTATTGTTTCATACTCTTCACACACCTCTTCTTTTGTTTAGACACACATAGTGAGGTTAATTGAAGAACTACATTGTAATTTTCAGAAGTTACTCCAGCTTTGTCAAGTGTTATTGCAAAATTCTGGTCTCGGGTTTTGTATAATAAAATGCTTCCATTTTAGCTATATATCTGAACACAGCATTAATTTTTCATAAACTAATATTATTTTCAAAGTGTAAACTAGGCTCTGAAATTAAGAAGTTAAATCTCAGTTAACTAAAACCAAATGTATTGGCTGTGAATCTACCTTAGATGTAATAAAATACAATTAGCATAAATATCTCTAATATAATGTCAAAATTATCCTAACCCAATAAAACCAAGAGTTAGAAATTCATTGTAAAGGTTAGGATCTAAATGAGGAAAATTTAGGCATAGTAACAAAAGAAACAAGTCCAAGAGAGACACTTAGATCTCCAGTATTGCTAAGCTATCCTTCTTAGAGAAAAATACATTTTTTGATCCTACACTGACTCATCATTCCTGAGACATGGGTCATATTACATCAACACTTCATGAGTGCAAAGCCTCATACAGCAACAACATCTGAGTAAAAGCATGTTACCACAATGCCTCCTGCTCCCACATTAGGGGTTAACCTCTTGCAGAGAGAGCTATGATCCCTCTTTAGTTCTGCTGTTTAGTGCCAATGACAAAAAGATCCATGGTGATGTGACATCTTAAAGAAATGGAATTACTACATCTCAGCAACCTTCCCATGTTCAAGAATGTGTCAGTAAGATTTCTGCTCTGACTTGCAAGGAAAGATCTGCCTGGATAGCAGACATCAAAATCATCAAAAGGCTCAAAAATATGACTATATTAGCCAAAGAAAATAGTTCCTGATGTTGATAATACCTAGGTCAAAATACTCTGTAAGAGTGCCCTGTATTGCAAAGCTCAGGGTTACTTTCTGCTTCAAGGCTAAGTAACTTGTAAGATTCTGAGGCAGGCAGTAAGTACTCCTGTGGGACTGAAAGAGGTGTTTCAAGGTCCTGAGCACAAATCAGTTTTTGAAATAAAGTTGCTGATGTTTATAATCTAAAGAAACTGGAAATGACACAACCAGCTCACATTATTTTAATCAGGTGCAGCTCTTTACTATGGCATATTGAATACCATAAATGGTAAGCAAAACAATCACAGCTATTAATTCCAATTATATCTTGAAGAAAGGACCTAAAACCAAGGGAAAATGTCTACAGCTGCTATGACCTCTTCTTTATGTATCTCTTAGAGTAGGTCCTTTCACAGAGGTGACCAGGATACTAGATACCTTACTCCCAAATTTTGCTGTGTGTCTTGTTTTATTCAACTGTATCTTACTAAAAAAGTTGACATACAGTTTAAACAGAACAGCAATTCTTCCTATTTAGTACATTAAATGAAAATATCACTAATAGTACCCTGTACCCTCTCAGTTTTGGACTCTCTTTTGTTTTGGACTTCAGGGTAGACAAGCCTACAAAATAGATTTCACTGACTGAATGCAGGCATTACAGAGACAGCATATAAGTATACTGGTTTGGGCTGGGATCCAGTTAATTTTCTTCATAGTAGCAGGTATGAGGCTATATTGTGGTTTTGTGCTGGAAACTGTGTTTATAACCCAGGGATGTTAGCAGGGCATACACAGAGTCAAGCCCTTTTCTGCACCTCACCCTACCAGCGACCAGGCTGGGGGTGCACAAGGAGTTGTGGGGGGACACAGCCAGGACATCTGACCCCAACTGACCAAAGGGATATCCCACACCATGTGGCATCATGCTCAGCATATCAAGTTGCAGGGAGGAAGGGGTTGTTTGCCAGTGACGGTGTTTGTCTTCTCAAGCAACTGTCAGATGTGATGGAACCCGGCTTTCGTGGAGATGGCTGAACATCTGCCTGCCCGTGGGAAGTGGTGAATTAATTTCTTGCTTTGTTTTGCTTCTGTATATGGCTTCGTCTTTTTCTTTTAAACTGTCTATATTTCCACAAGTGGCTTTTTTCATTTTTGCCCTTCTGATTCTCCACACCCTCCCGGCTCAGGGGAAGTGAGCGAGTGGCTGTGTGGGGCTCAGCAGCCTATTGAGGTTAAACCACAACAATCAGTTATTCACATTGCTTATTGTTTGNCAAGTTGCAGGGAGGAAGGGGTTGTTTGCCAGTGACGGTGTTTGTCTTCTCAAGCAACTGTCAGATGTGATGGAACCCGGCTTTCGTGGAGATGGCTGAACATCTGCCTGCCCGTGGGAAGTGGTGAATTAATTTCTTGCTTTGTTTTGCTTCTGTATATGGCTTCGTCTTTTTCTTTTAAACTGTCTATATTTCCACAAGTGGCTTTTTTCATTTTTGCCCTTCTGATTCTCCACACCCTCCCGGCTCAGGGGAAGTGAGCGAGTGGCTGTGTGGGGCTCAGCAGCCTATTGAGGTTAAACCACAACAATCAGTTATTCACATTGCTTATTGTTTGTCTTTTTAGAAAGTCTGGCCATGTTATGCTGGCTCGTAAACAATGAAAATGACCAAGTTTCTTTCTGCTAGTAACAGCCTATGGAGTTCAATGATTTCTGAGCAGAGATGGGTTGGCATGTGGCGTAAGATTCTTAGGTACATAAGATGAGGGTGACCTTTGGCAAATAGGCATTCACTGAGCTATTTAATAACAGCTCTTACAGGTATTTCACCTGTGCTGGTGGTAAGAGTAGCTCTCATAGCTCAAAGTCATATTTAAATGCAAAGGGAAATTCTGTCACAGCATTGTGGAATCACCCAGCTGTCTCACAGACACAGAAAGCCCATCTCTTTGAGAAACCTAGTGCTGCTGCCAGGAACTGTATGAAATTCCACTGTTAGTCCAATAAACAGAATTCGCCCCTGCAAATGACCACATATACAAAACATCAGTATGTTGTTTTCCCGTGAGCTGAATGGATCAGTGTATGGAAACAGACATCCTGCAGCAAGAGAACTTCAGTGTCTTCATTTTGAAGAGACACGGTGGTTACTTTAGGTGAGAAATGGATCTGTAGATAACAGACACCCTTTAAAGTCCTCATTTCTTTAAAACATAAAAAGTTTGGTAATGAGAAATTTTTCTTCAGCTCTGTAAATGCTCCTTTACAGCTCTTAGGTAAAATAATGAGGTGAACCTTATAGTGACTTCAAGTGAAAATTATCCTTTAGAAGAAACAGGGAGTGGGAAATGGGACAGTCCCTTGCAATTATTGTGTTGGATGGGAAATTAACATTTACTGAAATGAGGTTACAAAGGACACCAGTTTGCACATACAACTCAACCATTAGCATTAGTCTTACTGCCTTGAATGAAGCATCAGTGAGCAGGACAGGTTTTCAACCCCTGCTGTGCATGAGGCACTTTTTAACATTAACTCTGGAACACCTGAACAGCGTAACCTGACCCAACTCAGGCAGTGCAGAGCACAGCTTGAATTATGAAACTGGCATATAAATTCCTAGTGAATTCTGGATTAATAGGATGGACCAAATTTCATAACTTAACTATGAAATTTATATACTCCATAATTACCAGGCACAGTTTTTACAATTCCTGGTATTTGAAGAACAGGTGCTGTAGCATGGCTGAGGTACAAAAATGTCTTCTAGAACCACTCAGGTTATTTAAAAAATTTATTGCTGCCTTTCAATTATGCCTGTGAGCTTTTCTCATCTCCAGCAAAAAAGAAAAGGCCACTGTGTCACTTGCTACTTTGCCAGATAAAAGCTGGCAATGAACCATAGGCATATGCAGCAAAGTCGAGTGTAACCTCTGACCAAAAAACAAATACTTGATATCCTTGTTCTTTGATACACTTATTCTTGGTGCTGACTCTTTGTCTGTATATTCAGAGACAGCAAGGAAGGATTATTTGTCAGTGACCGACCATTAGTGGTGTCATTTGTTACTATAGCTCTACTTGATATTCCAGGGGTTAATAACTTGACAAGAGGTTATAGCCAGGAAACTCCAACATAAGTCACTGCAGTATGGAAACTACCTTGTAATCCAATGAAGTAATATAGTTAGGGTTTGTTTGTTTTTGTTTTTTTTTTTTTTTNAGTAATTTGTGTAGTGAATAAGAATGATAGCAAAATGCCCTGTCAAAGAAATTAAAAATCAATAAGCGAGCAATATGAGGCAAAAATGGCATGGGTTTGGGGTTGCTTCATGGAATTCTCTATTTGGATATAAATCTGGACATCATGTCTTCCTTATTCTGCTAATGCAAGCTAAGACAAAAGAAGCAAACTCTTATTTATAATTCTATAATTTTAGTCGAAGAAAAAGAAAGAGAATTAAAAATTATTTCTAAAAGCAAACTTTCTATAGCTTGATTGCCACTATTAAAACCAACAGGAAATTATAACACCATAGTGGATAGCTCTTACTTGTATTGACTCCATAGCATCTCAGCATATTTAATTTTCTCATACGCACATCTTCTTTTCAGGTTCTTCATCAATACTTTTCATTGTATTTTGTGTTTCTATGAGTTCACAATAAACATCACTGCATATTTTTGATGTCTAAGAAAATAGAACAAGTTTTCTGATGGATTTTATATAAAAACCGTACATAATATTTGAAATAAAAAACAATTCCAAGATTTGTCTCATCCTTGTCAGTTTAAAAATTGATGTTTAAAGTTGAAATGCCAGAAAAACACAACAGAATGTGTTGCGAAATTCCATAATTTAAAGAAATGCTAGCAAGAGGGCTTTCATTCTGTTACAGAATTTTGGTGTTATTTTGAAAAGGTGGCTACTTTCATGGGAAGATAGTGACCTCTGGAGCAGAAACAAAGAAATAATGTGCAAAGAAGCCACTGAGGTTTCACTCAGTAACCTGACAAAATCATTACTGAAACATCTCCTAGAGGCTGTGCAGCCTTTGTAGACAATGACCATATTTTTTAATGGAATACATAATATTGAGGCACTCAATTTTTAGCAACTCTCAAATAGAGATATGTATGTCTGTTACGTCTGCTTTTTAAAATATTAAAAATAGAGACAAATAACAATATAAGATATTTATTATAGTCTATCTTAACTTCACTGCTTAAACTAGTTATCTGGATATTAAGAACCAGAGATTCAAAATTAAATCATTGTTTTAATTGCAAAGATAACCAAGTATCAGCTCCTTTTTTAAGATCATGGGAGTAAATGCCAAACTTAAGTAACAAACAGTTAAATCAGAGCACAAGAGAAGNTATTTATTTAAAATAGCCCTTGGGAAAAAAAATTAATTCTATTCATGTTGTGTTTTAGTACATCTCAATATTTTAGCTGCATATATTTTAGGACATTAACAAGAAAAAAAAAGAAAATTAAAAAAATTACCTGCTAGTGACTTGATTTTTGATTAGTATTTCAAACATATCTCATGGCACTGAGAGGATGGTGATGTGTTTCATAAGGCAGAACTAATTCATGATAGTTCTTATATTAGTTGTGTAATAGGCAATTAACTTTTTCATTTTAGAAGTTTTCAACATGACTGTGGAGTCCCCCAAAATTGAATTCAAAATAAAATAAATTCAAGTAAACAAGATTATAAATCACATTAAAAAAATTACAATTGTAGATCGTAAGTACCTTGAAAAAGATATTGTAATCTAGATTTTTGTACTTAAAAGTTATAGAAAATATATGGAAAACATAATAATTATTCCTAATATCTGAACTTGAAGTAACACAGTATCCCTCCAGTTTTAGAAATCAATTTTAAGCTATCTGCAACTTTGTTCTACTTTGATTATTTAGGCTGGCATCCTCCACATTAGGCACTTATCATTACAAAATAATAAGTTATTACCATTATTACTATCAATAAACACCATAAAGAAATACATTAGGAAAAATATACATCAGTGCTAAATTTAATCAATTTGAATCTCGTAAACTTTTTTTGACGCTTCTGACGTCTCCATATCCAGAAACACAGATGTCTGAGGAAAAAGTGAAGTGCAAATATCAGATACGTAGCTTCTACCTTTCCCAGGAAAAACCCCCCATGAAATCATCTTATAAAGTTAGAATTACATTCCGTGTATGTTTCAGAGACATTTAGTAAAGGCTGATAGCATTGTCCTCCTCGGACTCTGTCTGCACTGAGTGCCTGTATGTAGTGGTGCGGGCGTACAAAATGTAAAGCACACCTCGGTACTTGCAGAAGACTGCTTTTCTCTAAAAGGGCACCTACATGCTGGAAAGAAACTAAAAGAAACTTCTTTGTATGATCTGGATTTATCTTTTCATGTATCCTCCCACAGCTTTGCCTTTGGATTCAGCTTTTCTTCCAGCAGAGGGCTGTGTTTCTTCACAAAGCCTATTTCCTCCCCAATCTCTCTGTTGGCTGTTTCTTACGTATTTGGTTCTGTACCTGCTGACAGCTTTTACTATCAAAATCCCATCGTAGCTCCAAGGTATCTTAAACACACATTTAAAATTCTGTTAAAAAGATAATTAGCATAACAAAATGCGAGTATCTGAATGACACCATGAATAACTAGTGAGATTAGGAAATATCTTGTCATGATGCTAAGACTTGCAAAATTTTGCTATAAGCTTCTTTAAAGGCCGAGAAAGGACACTGATGAAAAAAGATCACTAAACACTGCATTAGGACTGGATCTGGTTTATAAACTCATACTTGGTTGTCCTAATATGTAAGTCAAGCAACTGTTCAAAGCCGGGTGGTTTTGTTTTTATGAAGGAAATGAAAACACCTTGCCTTGAGGCATATGTAGAAGAGGCTATTATGACACAAGAACAGCTCTACTGAGCTTCCTAGCCTCCAGCTATGTTGATGTATGACATATGTTGGTGCAGAGGAAGAACAGGGCAAGTACAGATCCCATATCATCTTGATACAAAAACTATTTTCAGTTTAGGAACACTTCCCAAACTCAATGCAGTTTTAGGAAAGTTAAACTAAAGATGCAACCTCAAAACCAACAAATAAAACCTATTCTTCTTGCCACAAAGAAGTATATAATTCAGTTTGCTGCATTTACTTTTCTGACTTTGGCATAAATTTCCTATGGGTCTTTACAAGAAAATAGGTGACTAGACCACTCGTTGCTGAATTTCAACATGTATTTTTTCTTATTTTACCTAGGCAAAATAAAAGCTTAAAGGTGGTACTCTGCAGTAGCTGATGGGAAACTGTATATAAAATGGTATAAACCTACGGAAAGTAAAGAATATCAGATGAGAAAAAAAAAATCAGGTAGTATCTCAAGAGCAGTAAACTTTGCCATAACTTTGAGAGTGAAAAGTACATTTTACTGATGTGAAAAACACTCTACCTCTGAGAAGTAGCTGTAGAATATTCAATGCAATCCCTTAACAGTCAATAAATCTTGCTGCGTTAACAAGACATAAATCAAAATTTGCAAAATTATTATTTCATTGCTACTAAAAGTTAGATATATTGCAAGAACAAGTTGCTTTTCTACATTCTACAAAGTGGTGCCTAACATCAAGATGAATAAAATGTGGTTTAAATTGAATTTTTGTTCTGTTTCAGAGAAAATAATTTCTGAAGATTGGTTACATCAATGTAATTACCTGAGTGTGCTAAAGAACATAGATGCAACAGAAGCTAGGAATAATGGAAATCATTAGATTTTTTAAGTCTGAAGAAATAACAGGATTCAGTGTCTACTCTGAATGGGTCATGCAAACTCTTAATTAATCTCCTGGGCTTGTAATACTTAGATTAGAGGTAACTATAATATCCCTGAGGGTCTTTATCCTCGATTCTATCTTAGCATATTTTTTTTTCCCTAAAGAAATTAGTATGAACATATAATCCTGAAAATTACAAAATTTACTCTAAGGACATGATGTCATACTGACATAGCCCACTGATAAACCAAGGGGGAAGAAACTGGTCACTTTTCACAGCTCAACTTGATACTGCTTTTTTT
>VZTR01025208.1:45947-60595 GCA_013400775.1 Chaetops frenatus
ATGAAGTGCCAGACCTGCGATTCCCCTGCGGCCTGTGGTGCAGCCCATGATGAGGCAGCTGTGCCCCCGCAGCCCATGGAGGATCCCATGGACGTGGAGATCCACCTGCAGCCCATAAAAGGCTTGGTGCTGGAGCAAGTGGATGACCAAAGGAGGCCATGACACCATGGGAAGTCCACACTGAAGCAGGTTCACTGGCAGGACTTGACACCCTGTGGAGAACACACACTGGAGTAGTCTGTTCCTGAAGGACTGTCCCCCACGGGAGGGATCCATGTTTGAGCTGGGGAAGAGTGTGAGGAGCCCTCCCCCTGAGGAGGAAGGAGTGGCAGAGACAGTGTGTGATGAACTGACTGTAGCCCCTGTTCCCTGCTCCCACCTGTGCTCCTGCAGGGAAGGAGGTAGATAAAATCAGGACTGAAGCTGAGCCTGCAGATAAGGGAGGGATGGCAGGAAGGTGTTTGAAGATTTGGGTTTATTTCTTGTTTTTCTATTCTGATTTGATAGCTAATAAATTAAACTAATATTTTCAAGTTGAGTCTGTTTTGCCATGACAGTAACTGATGAGTGATCTCTCCCTGTTCTTTTCACAACCCACGAGCCTTTTGTTCTATTTTCTTTCCCTCGTCTGGCTGAGGAGGTGAGGGATAGAGCAGCTTTGGTGGACACCTGGCACCCAGCCAGGGTCANTGACTGTAGCCCCTGTTCCCTGCTCCCACCTGTGCTCCTGCAGGGAAGGAGGTAGATAAAATCATGACTGAAGCTGAGCCTGCAGATAAGGGAGGGATGGCAGGAAGGTGTTTTAAGATTTGGGTTTATTTCTTGTTTTTCTATTCTGATTTGATAGCTAATAAATTAAACTAATATTTTCAAGTTGAGTCTGTTTTGCCATGACAGTAACTGATGAGTGATCTCTCCCTGTTCTTTTCACAACCCACGAGCCTTTTGTTCTATTTTCTTTCCCTCGTCTGGCTGAGGAGGTGAGGGATAGAGCAGCTTTGGTGGACACCTGGCACCCAGCCAGGGTCAACACACCACAAATACAAATATCATAAGTACATAAATCCAAACTAGCTGCATCTCAATCTTTTTACATTTTTAATCAACCAATTATGGGACACAAAGAGACTGTTTGTATGGAACAAATATACTTTGTGGATTACTGAACTCCATAAAGATATTGAAATCTGGCATTTAGGAATAAAGGTCAAAACCTGTAAGTTCCAGATGGAATAATATTCTGTAACTTGAAATCCCCAACTGTAGAAGATAGAATATTACTGCTAGTATTCCTAATATATTGAGAATTTGCATTTTAAAAGAACAACAATCTGGAAAAAAAATAGAACAGTGGTAGCTAAAAGAGTCAATACATTACATTTTACATATAATTATTTTTATGCCTTTCTGTTTGGTCACAAAAAATTATTCAGTCTGGTGAGTGTTTCTTACCTTTTTACACTCTGCTGACGAAAAGAAACTCCATCTCTTTGCATTGTAAAAGTGCATATATTTGCTTGGGGACAAAACAAACAGCAGGAATAGCGTTGTTGGAATAGTGTTGGAATCACATTAAAATAATGTAGACATAATCATTACCACAGCTTGTGCAGTCTTAATATAGGAAAGCAGAGGCACAGGAGTTACACAAGTAAGGCATGTCGACTCCACAGTTTCTGGTAGTGAATATATGAAAATTCATGGCTGAATTTTTCTTCAGTAGCTCAGATTTTAAGCAGTAAAGAGTAATTTTTGAAGACTAATTTTCTTCAAGTTAAACCTGACCAACTTCAAGGGAATTTAACCCTTTTGACTACATTTTACCATGTTTGGTATAGTGGTTTTCAGTCATGAAATTGCAAAACCTGAGGAGATTTGAGTTTAAGGAACCCTTTGAAGAGTACGGGTATGACAATTTACCTCCCCATTCTCAGAGTCTGAAACTCTTCTGAAAATGGAATTACTAGAAAAGAAAAAAGTCAGGCATAAAATTATTATTTCTTATTCAAAAATAGAGGAAGAGAATTCTCCTTAAAAATGATAAACAGCCATCAGCACAATAATTTATTCTTATGTTTGCATCTGTGCTGAGAACTCCTTTGTACAGAATTGCCAAATTCATTCAGTTTTTGCAGTCTGATACAATTGCTGGTTCTTATTTTTGTGATGTTCCCTTTGTGCAAAATATCCAGAAAGCTGCTATCATTGGCCAGCTGACAATTTTCTCCTCCTCAGTCCACAGACTGGACTGCTCCCATGCCACATTTCAACATTCAAATTTCCCTAGAAATCTTAATGGAAAAAAAGTAAGGCAATAGTTTCCCACTGGAAAAATTTATTTTTCAAATATCATACAACTTGCCTTAATATATATAAAGATATATATAAATTCCTTCATATGGTAGCCTGAGAAACCAAACCAAGATCAGGTTTCTTCTTTATTCCATGATGTATACATACCAAGAGATTTTCAGTCCCTGTTCAGACAAGCTTTTGATTTGAATAAGCAAGGAAGAAAAATGAAGGGAAAAAAAAAATCAATATTAATATCTCTAGTTCAAGTTGGAGAGCCGTGCTAGAGAAAAAGCAACTGACTTTCAGGGATTCAAAGAAAGAGCAGAGCCAGGATCTGAGTGCAGAATTTCTGTGATAGTGCAGCATCTCGATTGGAATATTTTCTTTCTTCTGTGCCTTGTAGGATTTCACATATGATACTTTTTGAAACAAATCTGGTTTGCAGTCCTGACTACAGCAACCACAGTTTTGCTTGTTCAGACCAGAATAACCAACCTCCATTTATTTTGGAACCTGAAACTCTTGTTCCATCCTCTTCCCCACAGAAGGAATGCCAAAGGAAAAGAATGTTTTAATAATGTATGGATTACCACAAAAGTAAATTTAGAGTAGTTTTATGTGAAACTTGATCTTATGAAAGAAAATCTGTATATTTTAGCTAGCTTATTCACTCATTTAAAAAGTATAACTACAACATTAAAGTAAGTAAATAAGAGAATACCTTCTTATTTTTCAGAATCAGAGATGGAGTAATAAACTCTTTGATTACAAATAGACTGTTTTCTTTACTAAATGTAACCAGATGTCCCATCACACGCTGTTTGCCACCTTTAAGGTAGAGTTTAAGATGCCTTGCCTGGCTGCTCACAGGAGACATGCAACAGAAGCAGTGCAGTAGCAAGCATGCATGGGCAGCTCAACAGGGAGGTTCCATGCGACTTTGTACAATTCCAGGCGAAGAAAATCTAGGGGAAAAGTGTTGGAGTTTGTGACTTTGGATTAAGGTATTCATGCTTGAGCCTAATTCAGGCACCTTAGCCTTTTCTTGGCTTTTAAGCATGAGAAATACTTCTTAGGATCACCTCATGGATGCATGAAATGAATCCTCCATGTAAATGTTTACAGAACTGGTCTTCAAAACAGTTAATTAGAGGAACAGCATTGTATACATGTAACCCTAGACTACTCCTGATGTAGAAAACTAAAAATGAACAATTTTTCCTTGAAATTGCTAGGACAAATTCACTCATAGGCTAAATGGACCTGAGATGGGATAGGATGTGGCTGCAGCTGATGTGGTCGGGCTGCTTAGTGAGCACCGATCAGCTGAAAAATAGCAGTGATCTTTGTCACGTGGGAGATAAAACCACATCTTGCTATTTTCACTGTGGTATGCTCCACATAATAGGTAATGTAGACTGTCATGCATCATGTAAATGATGTATAGGATGTGAGCTGGCCCCTTCCTCATTGGCAAATTTGCATCTAAGAATTTAGCATATGTTGTGTAAGGAAGTTTTACAGTTGGCTTTTTGCTGCTGAGCTGTAACACTCTAATTCATCCACCTACAATATCATTATAACTGGACTGTCGTAAGTGATGTTTTATTCCCACAATGCTTATTAACATAGAACACCTGTCGTATGCTCTGAAAAACTGCTTGTAATGCACTCCTCGTGCCAGTTACCTTGCATGTTTATAAATAACCAATTTAGATCTTTTAAATCAAATAAAGGCAACTTCTTTTTTACAAAGTCTTATTTCTGGTGCATGCAAATGACTGGCCTTCATAAAGGCAGGATAAATACTATGCATGCAGAATATTATTCTTTTGCAAACATTTTCAGTAATTATGCATAACTATTTTCTTTGCTTTTTCATAAGTTGTAGCAGGATGAATGCAGCAAATTATAAGGTTACTTTAATCGTCTCTTAAATGCAAATTGAGTACAGAAACCAAGTCAGCTATAAAGGCAGTTATCAGAAATTATACTCTCCTGTTAAAAATATGTGTTAAATTCTTTCATTTCCCCATTTCCTTACAGTTTTTTCTTCTTATAATTGTTGAGTCTAACCTAAAAGGCAGAAATTTGAAGTGATTGATCTAAAAAGCTCACAGTCCACAAACCGTTATTATGAATTGTGCACGCACTTATAATCCGCCTTGTAACCTTTACTTCCTGCTCCTGCCCTAGCCTCAGGCTCTAAAAAGAGTCATTTGCCATGCAAATCCTTACATTTTCCAAATTAGCTTTCTAGTAACTTATCATAATTTGTTGATAGGGTTTCCTGTCCACAAACTTCACAAGGGCCATATAAAACCCAGTGTAGTTATGCAGTCAACATGCAGTAATGACAATGAGCATCCATATGTATTAATTCTTCTAGAAGAACATATAAAATCATCTATGTCTGTGTTTATTTAATTTTAAATGGTTACTTAAAATTAGCTTTCTTAACTTCATGAACTCACATATTTAAAAGGATGCTTTAAAAAAATCTGGAAAAGAGAGAATTAAAACATTAATTTCATAAGTTATCTCTATATCTTAGTACAAGGTCTACTAGACATAGTAGAAAAGTGCTACACTCACTTCTGATTTTTTAAGAATTTACAAAAAAACAGCAGATCCAGACATCATAGGTATGTGTCTCTTCTATGTGCCCTCTGCAATCCAGCCAAATAGTTTCCAGTGCACATATTGCCTGCTGCCATGCTAGGACCCTGGCTCTACTAATGTTTAACCATTTCCTTAACACAGCTAGTCTCATGAACTTAAGTGGGCAACTCACATATTTTAAATTGAAAAAGGTGCAGAACTGGTAAAGGATTCAGACTTGACTTTGCTTTAAGCTTTGAACTGTCACTGGGTGGGCAAATACATGCCAACTAAATTGTGATGCTGTCATTTGCTCAGTATGGATATTATATTTTATTTTAATTTTGTAGCCTATAATGATCATTATTAACTGTATATATGAATGAAGGTTTTACTCCTTGACTATAGTGGGCAATTCTTTCTTATAAAAGGAAAAAGGTGGTTTCAAATAATAATTTTCTTAACTTCTTTCAGGTCTAAGTGATCTGCAGCTGAATGGCTGGAGTATAGAAAGTGGATGGCTCAGGGGAATGGAATTGTCCAAGCATGGGCATAAGTTTATCTGAGATATAGCAGAGAGTAGCTAAGAACAAAAACAGAAAGATGGTTGAAGAAACCAAGCACTGAAAACTGACATAAAAAATTTTAACCTCATAACTAGCATGTTTGTAAGTCTCTTGGTTTCTTATGTGATATTCATAGAATGTTTGAAGTTATTCTTTACTAACAGCTTAAAAAGAGTATATAATTCAAATGTGTATACCTTCAACTAATGTGCGCATACACACACACACACACACACACACATGTGTATATGTATATGTATATGTATATGTATATGTATATGTATATGTATATGTATATGTATATGTATATGTATATGTATATTTGCTGTTATGATGCCTAGAAACTAATATCTGATGTGGTTACCACATTACATTCACACTCCCAAGGACCAGTCTCTGCTGCAAAATACAAAACATGCATTTTTATGGTTAATAAAGAAACTATTGTCATTTTAATAATTAAGTTATTTGATCACTATTTAGCTTCTATCATATTACACGGAAATAGCTAATATAAGTATCTGTAAAATGGCACTGGTGCTGCAAGTATTGGTGTGAATGAGGTGTCTTGAAGAGCTGGGGCCTCAATCAGTGGAATTACAGAATCACAGATTCATTAAGGTTGGAGAAGACTTTCAAGACCATTGAGTACAACCTTTGACCAAACACGACCATGCCAACTAAACCACAGCACTGAGTGCCATGTCCAGTCGTTTCTCGAGTACTTCCAGAGTTGGTGACTTCACCACTTCCTTAAGAAGCCCTTTCCAATGCTTGACAATCCTTTCCATGATGAAATTCTTCCTAATGTCCAACCTGAACCTTCCTTAGTGCAGCTTGAGGACATGTCCTCTCGTCTTGTCACTACGTGACTGGGACAAGAGACCAACCCCTACCTTGCTACAACCTCCTTTCTGGTGGTTGTAGAGAGTGACAAGGTCTCCCCAAGCCTCCTTTTCTCCAGGCTAAACATCCCCAGTTCCCTCAGCCACTATTCATAGGACTTGCTCTCCAGACCCTTCATGAACTCGGTTGCCCGTCCCTGGACACGCTTCAGCACCTCAATGTCTTTCTTTGTTCCAAGCATTCACAGATTTGTCTGCTAACTTCCGGAGAGAAGATGTCCTTCCTGCAGAACTGGCACAGCTCAACTAGACAAATGTAATATAATACATCCAGACCAGAGCTGGTTATGGATCTGTGCTGAAACATCATATGCGTGTGGTGTAGCTGATGGTTGTTTTCACAGCCATAAAGGAGCAGCAAAAGAGAAAACCCACCACCACTTCTGCAGCAAGAGTCTAGACTAAACACAAAAAGAGGTTCTCCAGACTGAAGTTGCTTTTTCACATCAGTGCACCTGAGAAATGCCCTCTGCCAGCACTGCATCCACCCCATTCTTCTTCTTAAGAAGTCTGTGGTGTTAATAAACTAATATTTTATTTCTCTCCTGTCTTTGTTATTGTCTAAAAGTTGCAGATGCATGTAGGTAGATACCTGCAAGTAGCAGAAGGCTGAGCAGATTGTGTTGTTCATTTATCTTGTAATGCAGAAAAGGTAAGGGAAAGCAATCCATTATGCACAAACAATTCAAAATATTTCTAAGTTGCCCTTGGCAAGCAGGTGCAAGTAGGTGTGTATTTATCCCAAAGATAGTTTATATGTATGTAGTCTTTTTCCCCCAACAAGCTAGAGAGACAACTTAAATTCTGAATTCCCTTTTCACAGGATTCCAGGCTTTTGAACTTACAAAGACAAATTTGAATTGCATATCTGTAGTACAGCCGTGATCTTTATTACTTTTCATGATGTTGAACTGAGTGTTTTGTATTTGAATCTCAACACAGCAACATGGAGTTCAATGTGTGTAGGTCCCCAGGCATTAAACTTGCACTTAGTCCATTGAAAAGGTCTTCAAAGTTTCTTTGCTTGGTTTTTTTTTTTTTTTTTTTTTTTTTTTTTTTTTTTTTTTTTTTTTTTTTNGTTGGTTGGTTGGTTGGTTGGTTGGGTTGCTTTGCTTTGTTTGTTTTTTGGGTTTTTTGGTGGGGTTCTTTGTATTCTTTTTCAGGCCATCTGTGAAGTCTCCTTTGAAATTCTAATTCTTCATCAGCTTTACCATAACCTGATGATGACATTTTATATATATCCCCAGAAAAAAAATACTCATTGTAAGAAGTTAAATGGTACTAATTCTTACATGTTGCCCTGTTTTTGAAAGCCTTCTGAAAAGTTTATATTCTCGAGTCAGATTTTCTCACACATTGTACTAAAGACACCAGCTTTGTTTACATTCCTTCTTGGAGAAGGGAAACTGATGGACTGGTCACCTAGCCAGTCTGGTTGAGAGGTGGGATTTCATCTTCCAATCCTCTCTCACTTTGCAAACCCTATAAATTGTGTATCTGTAATAAATGGGCTCTCTTTTGGGGGCCTCGGCTGTTCTCTCAATTGTGGTGAAACCGTGTCCTTCTTTTGTGCCCTGTTGCCACACTTACATCTTTCAATTTCCACTGAAAACAGACCAGAAAGCAAGTGCAGCAATAGATGTCACACAATGTAAATGCTCTGTTTGGTCATTTTATGGTTGTCTATTACAGAAAGACAGCTAGACAGCTGGAATAATCGCCCAAAATTATGTGATTGCCAAAAAAATTACTGTGATATAAGTCATTCACAGAAAAATAAAATTGCAAGGGGTAGGCTGTAATGTACTGCATGAGTCACTTGTCTTAATTTTGGTAAGTAGTTTTAACATTAAGCTTCAGTCCTTCATATGATGTTCTGGATACCAGTACTTGTCCTGCAAGTGTTGGTTTGTTGTGACAACTTCAGATTTACCATGAGCATGTTGTATAAATTTTGCCTGTAACTCCTCTGGAATATGTCCACAATTCCTTGAAATTCTAACATAACTTAAAAGTTTATATTAGCACATGTCTACCTCGTGAGTGAAGTTCATTCTGTAGGTTGAAATATGGTATTAGAAGAGCATCCATACATTTGGAATTCTGGAATCACTTTCTAGATAGGAAGATACGTCACTTCTGTTAAATCAGACACTGCAAGTAAACAGTTTGGATTTTTTTCTCCTGTAATTGCATATTTATAATCCATGCAGCAACTTCCATATAATCAACTAGATAAGCATCTAAAAAAGAGCAGATGAGATAAACTATCAGTTGCTCTAGTTTTGATTTGACTAAACTGTATCATATAAAAATGAAAGTAATCTTGTGAGCCATCTGCAGACAGTTCCTGCTCCTCTGAGGTTTACAGAACTGCCAGGAGGTGTGATCAGTATGCAGTTGGAGTGCAATGCCTCAGAGGCAGGTTCTCCACTCTTCTGTTCTGTATGCATAAAGAAATGGTTTCTTTCCAACATTTTTATGGCATCTTGTAAACTGTTCATGGTTCAAAGACAGTGGCCTTCTCATAGAAATTGTCCCTATGGATTTGGGAAAGGGTGGTTCCATATCTGTAGTATGAGAAATGATGGCCAGCATGGCCAAGGGAAGTGCTGCTTGGAGGTAGTTTGGAAGGTGACTGCTTGGGAAGCTCTATGCTGGATGTATCACTTCTCACATGTTGGGAAGGCAAAGTGGACCTCAACTTAGCTGCAACCATATTCATTAGATCAGTTGCAGGGCCATTAAAAAGACCTTGGTGTTTATCTGGCTGCTGGAGAGCTAGGAGGGAGAAAAGGAAATACCCATACATTTATAGTATTTGGCCATTCCTGGTCTGAGACAAAAGTAATGACAATTGTGGTGAACTCTAAAGACAACAGAATAAATCCTAGGTATTTACAGTCAAAACTTTCACTATTTGAAAATTTGCTATGGTGAGATATGTCTCATGTAAACTTTAGATTCTACAGTGCACTGTTATTAATAGTTCAGCACAGATTGCACAGTTAGGAATAAATGTACATCATTTAGGTGTACCTAAATAATTTACACCTTGATTTGAGAACTGAAAAATATGGTTGTGATTTTTGTTTTTTTTTTTTTGCATGGGGGAGGGGGGCAAAGTGAGCTCTACCATATATTCTATGACCTCTACCAATCTCAAAGAAGACATAGCATGCTCAAGAAAAGAATACTCTGTGCAAATGAGTTAGTATTTAGCAAAATTTAACTTTCACCTTCCCAGATCAAGTATAGCCTACAGGATCTGTTTTTTTTATCAACTTCAGGAGACTTTCCAAATACAGTAACATCATCTTGATAATGCTAGATTCTGAGCTTGTTATTAAGACTAAGTAATGCATTTGAAAAACTCGGGATGTTGATTCAGGTCCATATGGCGTATGATTAAAAGAGAAAAGTTCCATTAAGTGTAATTGTCGCTTTGTTTTTGAAAGCCTTCTGAAAAGTTTATATTCTAGAGTCAGATTTTCTCACACATTGTACTAAAAACACTAGCTTTGTTTACATTCCTTCTTGGAGAAGGGAATCTGATGGACTGGTCACTAACCAGTCTGGTTGAGAGGTGGGATTTCATCTTCCAATCCTCTCTCACTTTGCAAACCCTATAAATTGTGTATCCATAATAAACGGGGACTCTTTTCTGAGAGCTTCTCCTGTTGTCTCGATTGTAGTGAAACCATGTCCTTCTTTCGTGTCCTGTTGCTACATGTAATAAATGCTGTGAAGCTCAAACTGTCTGGATTGTTAGCCATAGGCATCCTTTAAATCAATAGTATAAAATACAGTACAACTATAAGACCAGTATCTGTAAATGGTTAACCATCAATTGTCAGTCCCAATGGCTGTGGTTTCCCTAAGTCCACAAAACCCCAAATTTTCTGGTTTGCTTTTTGCCACCATTGTGCTGACACTAATTTAGGAAATACAGTTGCTCTATTAGTATCTTCTGGGATATTTTTTTAATTATCTTGTAACTCAGCATCTCTTGTTCGATTGTAGAGAATATAATTTCCATTGTAGAAGTGGCACATTAGATTGAATTGTCATGCTGTGAATAAATCATTCTGCACACATATGGCATTTTCATGTACCAGCTGATACTAGTTCTTTTGTAAGAGCTGAAACNCTAGAGTATTACTGTACACAAGAATAAAAATTGGCAGTAGACATCAAAAGTAATTTTTCTGTGCAGGAAACAACAAGAATAATGGCCTTCAGGTTTCTTAGTGGATAATATTCAGCCTAAAACTTCTATAGGAGTTCAGGTAAATGCATTCACTTGGTACTGAAGCTCAGAAATCAGCCTCCAATGTTATTTTAGTATCATATGACCATTCTACGAGTGCAAAAAAAGTAACTGGTTTGACAACTGATTCCATCCATGGTCAAAACAGTAATACCCAGTACCGTAACATCACATAAATACTGCTTAGGTAAAAATTCATTATATATTTTAATGCAACATCTTTCTGCAATATTTGCAGGTTATCCAATCTGGTTTACAATCTTATGTAAATATTTACACACACACATATATATACACACTTATACATGTGTCCTGGTTTGAGGGACAGGTGTCTGCTAAGGAAGGCAGGAGCCTTCCTTAGAAAATGTAAACCCTTTCCCTCCGAATTATTGTAATTCTGGAATTAAGGGGCTCTCAGGCAAAGATATGGGAATAGGAGTAACAGTTCTTTACTAGTATTTATAATAAAGCAAACAACCACTACTATGGCATTAACAATAAACAGCCGTCTGGCCTGTAGGCACTTTCCCTTTTGGTGTAGTTCCGGTCACAGCCGGCAGGGGGCACTGGCGGCTCCCTGTGGGCAGGGCAGGTGCGGGGATTCCCCTGCAGCTGCAGGGGGCGCTGTGGCACGAGCTCAGGGACCATGTGGTAAATGGCGGCTCGGCGGGACGGGGAGGGATGGAAGAGAAGTTCCACTTTCACAAACCCCCTGGGCAGGTGATCCCAGTGGCCCAGCAGAACTCCTGAAAAAGCAGCAGGCTGGGACGGCAGGACGTTCTCAGCAGGCAGAGGGTGTGGGGGCCGCAGCGCAGTGAAACCCAGAGCAGCGCCAGAGCAGTGGCAGGGCAGGACAGCGGCAGCCCAGCTTCCCGCAGAGCAGGGAAAGGTGGGCTTAGGGATCCCGGGCACCCGAACGGGTGGTGGTAGGTTCAGTGGCTGCTCTCACAAGCAGAGGCTCACCCGATCGGCAGAATGAAGCAGCTCTCGGCCGGGGCTCGCAGCAGCCAACCACTTCTCTTCGCAGAAACAGTAAAAGCAGCAGCCGCTCCCAACCTTCTTCCCGGAAAACCCAGAGTGAGAGTGCCTGCCACTCCTCCAGCCCAATTCCCAAGGTATCCCACATCCCCCTGAGCTCAGCCACTTCTTTTGTTCTTCTTAAGTACCCAGATAAACGGATGCCCTTCTCCCCGGGGCTCAGCCAGTTCCTTTGTTCTTTTTAAGCATCCAGTCATTCAAGTCTCTTAGCAACTTATGGGCAAAAAATTCTATAGGTGAAAAGTAACAAAAGGGAAGAACCCCAAACCCCCACAACATGTTAAATGTGCTGAGCTTTTAGCCATAGTTCCAATGGCTGCAGTTTGAAGGCAGTTCACCATTTCTCAATTTTCATATTGCCAATTCAGTTAGAGAAGCAACATTTATGATCTCCTGTAGTGTCAGGTCCAATTCACGCAGTAAATACTATCTATAATCAATAGCAAATGCTTTCCTTCATAAGATGAATTTGACCTTTTTCTGCTGTGCTTCTAGACTTACACATGATTTTTAACTCCCTTAAAGCAGCAGTGTACCGTTCTGTTGAGGCACGTGGTTTCTGTGTATGCTGGCAAACTGTATTGGATTCAGCTACAACATTTATTTCTTAAGAATAGAGACTCCTTTTTTTTTTTTTTTCTCCATCATGAAACACAGAGAGTACCCCCCAGCTCTCTACTCTGGTGGGTACTCTCCTGTGGGTCCTGCAATACAGCAAACAGCATAACAGGTTTTCTTTCTCCAGGAAAGGCAGTGCCGCTGTCACTATATGATTCCCAACCACTTCCATGTGAACAACAGAAGGAACTTTCAGGGCCAGGCTGGATGGGGCATTGAGCGACCTGGTTTAGTCAGAGATGTCCCTGCCCATGGCAGAGTGGTTGGAGTTAGATGATCTTTAAGGTTCCTTCCAATCCAAACCATTCTATGACTTAGGAGCATCTGGATTGTGTAAAAATGATGTAAATAATTTAAATGACAGCATGACACTGGTCTTGTTTCTTCACCATTGTAATAGAGAGGATGTAGAACTAAAAAGATTATTCCAGGGGCCCACAGAAATACCAAAAGAAAGTCTAATCCTGACTGCAGCAGACAATATCAGAAACCAACCAAACCAACCAAAAAATCCACAAAGTCAGATTAGCTTTAGGGGCTCACTGAACTTCTTTTCCTGACAACTGTTCTTTTCTGTCCAACACCACTGCTGCAACACCAGAGGTCTCGTGAGTAACAGAAGTTCATGTTATGTACATGAAGCAGCTACCTGTGAAGAGATGGGAACTAACGCAGAACATTTCCTTCTGTCTTCCAACAGCCAGTTATGATGGGAATGACTGATAAATGTCCCTAAGTTTTTTTATTTTGTTGTATTTTCAATACTGAAAACAATGAAGGTAATTCAAAGGCAGATGTAATGAAGTACTCAATTACTACAGTCTCAGGCTTTTAGCATAGGGGATGAGATGTGACTAAAATCTGCATGATTTGGAATACAAAGTCACTAAAGGCAAGGAAATACAGAGGTAAAAAAACAGAGGACAGAGACATAAAAAGGTGAAAATGAAGTCAAAACCACAAAACATAAGAGAAATGATAGTAACAGCAAGCATTTTCTTTCTAGATGTTACTAAGGTGACAAAGACAGCATTCAGTAAATAACAAAGGAATATGTACCTGTTTTGACAACTGGCTGATTGTAAATTTTTTTGCACAACTTCACCGTCAAACCTGAAACATTGTAATTGCAACGTTTTTCTCAAGAACATTGCTGAGGCATACGCAAATCCTCTGCTTAATGCTATATAGATTGGAATCAAAACTGATTTTAGAAGCAGCTGTTTCAATAGGATTTTGTTTTGTTCATATTTTTAATATTTTTATATAAGTGGGCACGAACCACGAAATCCGGTAGAATGCTATCTTCCATGCACCATTTCCCAGTAAAATGTAAGTATGGGGAGGAACAGCCAAAGCACGAGACTATGTGAGTGCTCGCTTAAAGTGTTTAGGGGATGCTATCAGGTTCTTCTGTTTCCCTGGGGAGCTGAAGGTCCTCAGGGTTGCCCTGGTCCTTTTCTAGATAAAACAGGGTAGTTGGGCGTGATTTTTTCTCCCCCACTAAACTGTGTATTTACGGAGAAATAAGGTTTAATGTTACCAAAGGAATGAAGCAAGGCGTAACACGGGTGCTGCTAAGAGGACAAAGGAGGGAGCAGGCACTGAATGGATGGATACAGAAAACCCTGAATAATTTCTAACTTCGTTTCAATCCGAACAAAAAATACCTAATGTATTTCGATAATATTCGTAACGCAGTTTAGTATCTGGGCGAAGGGAGGAAACGGGGGGGAAAAAACCCGCATAACAATATCCTGCAACTCAGGAAGGTGTGCCAAGTCCCTTCGCTCCGCATTTCGTGGATATCTTAATCCTGGGTCATCCAATTAAAGAAAACCTCCTTCGGCGGTTTTACGAGCGCAGCACATCAAGTCCCTTTGTTTACACACTGGAACAAGATGTTCTTTCCTGTTCCGACAAGGAAAGGAGCCGAAACGCTAACGCGGGATCCCTGCGCGCCGGCACCGGCCCGCCCGGGGCTGGCTTTGGTTCGGCATTCCCGCAGCGGGTCCGGCCGGGGCGAGGAGGGCACGGGCGGGCACCGCCGGGGCGGGGGACTGCCCCAGCCGTAAGTAAGAGCCAGCGAGCAGCTGGCACTCCGGGAGAGGGCCGGGCGGTATGTGGGGCTGGTTTTACTGACCGCGGCGCGGCGCGAAGCGGGCAGAGGGCGTAGAGGGAGAAGAGGGAGAAGGAGGAGAAGGGGCCGCGGGGGCCGCCCCCGCCGCCACCTCCGACCGCCGCCCCCGCCCCAGCAGCGCCCCCAGCGCCGCGTCCCCGGGGAGCCGCCGCGGAGCAACACGGGACTTGTAGTGCGAGGCGCCGGCCGGCCCGCCCGCCATCCTGCTCCCCTCG
>VZTR01025208.1:60937-74563 GCA_013400775.1 Chaetops frenatus
CCGCCGCCGCCGCCGCCAGCCCGGCGCGCTGCCCGCCCGCCCGCCCGCCGCTTTGTTGCCGGCGGTCGGGGCCACTGTGGGGCGGGACGGGAGAGGGAGAGACAGAGAGAGAGCGAGAGCGTGTGAGCGAGTCTGCGGGAAAGCGTGTGCGAGGGACTCCGAGTGCGAGGGAGAGAGAGAGCCGGGGCGTGTGTGCGAGGGAGCGGGAAGGAGCGCGGGAGTGCCCGTGCCGGGAGCGCCGGGAGGGTGCGGGAGCGTGTGCGTGAGCCCGGCTGAGCCGGGCTGGCGGTCCGGGCAGCCCGCGGCTCTTGCTGGCCGTCCCTGCCTGCCTGGAGAGGAGAAATACCTACGTCCCTTCCGCGGTGTGTGCGTGAGGAAATGTCTCTGTTCTTTTCTTCTTTCTGCATGTGCGTGTGTGCGTGTGTAAATACCGAGGGATCGTGTCTATCTCTGCAAAGTTCGTGCATCAGATATCCCGAGGCAATCCCTCCTTTTAATCTAGAGAAAAGTGAAATAGCTGGGATGTGCCTTTCCATCCCTTTAGTGGGGACAGGACAGGGGAGAGGGGCGTTAGAGACAACTCTGACCTGGGATTTCGCTTCACCCTCTCTACTTCCACCACCGAGCCGGGCAATATCCAGGGCAATGTAACTCGTTTCTGGAAAAGCTCCGTGGCTCTGGAGACCCGGTCCATTCCCACTTCATTAAGAAACTGTCTCCCTTACCCTACTGTATCTGTTCTCATGATTCTGTATTACTGTTTGCTAAGTGTAACAGAGTACATTGTTAATGTTGTTTTTCCGTTTCGGAGTATGTCTGGTTTCTCTCCCTTCGAGGAATTCTACAACAAATAGTTACGCACGGTACAGCACGTACGGTTGTACACGTCCGTATGCGTGTCTTCTGCAAAGTTGGGTCTGGTTCAGCTCCAGCCGAGTGCGTAGAAAGATGACAAAGCTGGAAAGATAGGCTGCCGGCTACGTTGCTTTTTTGTATCTGCACGAACTTTATCTTTTATTTAGCTCTGATACAGACTGAATTGTTTAAGTAACATGCCATTACTAGTGTTGTAGTGTTTCTGGTAGTGGGTAATGCTATCTTATTACTATTATTTGTTTGGTGTATTTGTGAAGCATTTTCCTTGTAAAAATGTTTTCACCTCATTATACGAATTCCTAGATAGGAAGTTCAGCCTCTCTCTCCTACGTAAATGATTTTAAGGTATTAGACAGACACTACCTATAGATGTCTCTGTAAGCTGTATCAAGGTACGCTCTTAGGCTTGGGCAGTGCTAAATTCTGATGTGGCTCGTTATACATCCCCCAATATTTTGTAATAATGCCGCATTAGTGAAGATGCTCTGATATGGTGTTGCTACTGTACGCCCTTATTTCTCGTGATTGTAGTAGAAGTTTTACTGCAGTAAAATACTCATTTGCTCACCTTTACCAAAGTAGTTTTGGCAGCAGATTTTGCTACGGTACTTGTTTCTCTGTGCTCTAAGCTGACGAACATGCATTTAAAAGTCTATAAAATACATCAAATTGCTATCTTAACTTTACTCTTTCAAGCTGCTGCTACAGTTACCATTGTAAGCTGTATTTTGTTTGACAAATGTGCATAAAGGAATTTATTGTGTATCGAGTAAAAGTGCTATTCCCATGTGGTCTAATACATGGAAAAGTTTAAAGCCTCTGGAGAACAAAGGCTGAGCCACTGCTCTGGAGAGGGGCTAAGAGTCTTATTTTCATGGTGTCCTATTGCCTCACATTTCCCCCCAGAAGAGTAATGATTTGCTAAAATCAAGTAGAATGTAAGATGATGCACTGCAGTATGTAAGTGGTGGAGATACACGAGGTCCACCGTGTGGTTTTGTCCAGCCTCCTGGGGTTGCCAAGTTCTGCAGAGCTTGTCCCAAGTCTGTTGTGTGGATGAGATGTGCTGTTGCTCAGACCAACTACAGTCTTGCATTGGTCTTTGCTACTTGTATATAGTCACGTATGTTTGCAAATCACAATGGAAGACTGAAACCAAAATTGCTGCTCCTTATAGTGTTTTATGTTAGGACCCTGATAGTTCATTATGACTTTGTTTTCTTGGGATACATCAATAATGTATTACTGCAAGGTTTGATTAAATCAATTTCTTTCCACAGACAAGTAAACAATGAAGTGATTGATACCTACTCACAAAAAGTGACTTATAACTTACCTAGATCAATATGTTGTAAAATTATGTACTGCTGAATTATTTTTAGGAAAAAGAGAGTGTATTGATATGTAGAACAACTGTACGGATATTTACATTGTAGATTTTCTATAAAAGCTCTTACATTGCAACAATATTAGGCTTTCAAAGTGAACTTTAAAAAGTATGAAATGATACAGATAATGTTGCTGGCATTGCTTTATCACTGTTGTTCATGTCCATATATTACAATGCACACTTTAAATTATGTACTTGCATGCCAGTTTCCCAACTATTTTGAGTTCACTCACTAGAGCTGCAGAATTTTAATAATGTTTTCTTTGTTGTGAGCTGCAGTACTTAATTTTTTGTATACCTTTCAAACAGTGGTGAAGCAGATTTTTATTTTATGTTTCAATTCTACACACACAGCTATTATTAGCAGCGCCCAGTAGCTTCCCAAATGCAAATGTTTCTATACTTGCAACATGCCTATGAGGTTAAGTATTTTGACCTCTGCTTTACCCATGCAGAGTTGAGACATGGAAAGATTAAGTACCTTACTCAAAGCTGTTCAGAAAATCTGTGAGAGAGGTAGTTATGATACCAGGAGCGTCTCTGTAGTAGTTCTGTTTCACAGTTGTAAAATCATCTTCTGTCTATGGCTACGCTTTTGCCTCATTCATTCTCTGTTACTGCTTCTCTCACAGTAATTATGACAGAAATTGATACAGTCATGTCTCTGTATTCAATCTATATTGAAACTCATAATGTACCATATAATAGTTACAGATAAAAAGGAGCACAAAAACTGGACTTGAGCCTGAAATTGTTTCACAGCTCTCAGTTTCCCATATTCACAATGAAAAAAACAGAAGCACTTCAGAAAAATATATTACATGGCAGTCTTAAATAAGCACATTGTAATGTGTAAGTGCTGAGGCTCCAGACTGACTGTCAGTATCGTATTTACTCATTTTCAGTATTTTATTAAGGGGTTTTTGAAAACTTAAGTTCCCACAATGCAGTGAATTTCACGCTGTTCCCCTAATTTTTAAAACATAAGCAGGAAAGGACTTCCATTATATTAATCTCTTGCTGTAAATGCCTCATATGTGATAGAGGCAATAAAGCAGGAGCCACTGGCATGTGTCCTCTATCAGAACTTGCATTTTATGGAAGAAGTCTCCTGCAGCGAGTCAAATCTTTTCTGTCTGTGACTTGCTGCTTTTTTCCTCTTGCAAGTCTGCTTATCTTAGGGCAAGGCATAGCCGAGCTTACAAGCATTCCTGAGAAATGAACGCATGTGCAGGATCAATGGAATGGTGGCATACCACTAACAGTTCATGTTACAGAGCCCATTTTGTAGAACACACATTTTTATGGACAAAATTGCAACTTGTCTTTACAACCTGCCAAAGGGCATGTCTTTGATGTAGACCCGATATGTCAACTCACTTTGTACTTTGCAGCAGACTACAGCAGTGCTTATGTATGACCTGGGCATTATCTCCATGCCAGTTCTCTGCTTTTTGTGTCTGATAGACTAAGATAGAACACTTAAAAGAATGAGAACAAAAGAAAACCTTTCAAGGAAGGAAGGAGAAACATCCTGTCTTTCCTTTGTCTCTTAGTTGATCCTCATTTGATGTAGCCTTATTGTTGTTTTCTGATCATACATGGAACTCATTAAAATTGTATAGAAAGGTTAAACACTTGAGTAGTTAAAGCAATTTGTAGTGAGTCCTTTCTGATGAAAAATCTTCTGTCTGTTTAGCTTCACAAGCACTCTCAAGCTATTGCTGGAAGTCCTGAAATAGTGAATTCTGCCTCTTAAAAATTTAATGTCATAAAATTCTACATTAAAAACTATTGAAATGAAAAATACTGAGAACAAAACATGCCCAAGGATACTTTGCTTCATAAGAACTGATGACTATTTCAAGTAGGCTGCAGTGATCCAACTTTTATCATTTGACTTCCCAGCATTACTCTTTGTTATTTGTAGAACTTTAAACCAAAGGCCTGAACAGTGGAGGGGATTGGTCACTTTGAGAATGCAGAGCTCAGAAGCATAGACCATCTGCCTGTGAGGGGTGATAGTTTATGGTAACATTTTAAAAGGGCTTTTTTTATTAGTAGCTTGCCCTTATTATTGCCCTTTCCTTTAAGTGGTATTTTGAAATGCAGCTGAGTTAAGTCTCTGCCACAAGATGACAATAAAGCAGAAGAAAATCCCAAGAATGAGAACAGTGGTCCTTGTTTGGTTATTTATATGCTGGATCGCCTCTATAGTATTTTTGCTCTTCTCCAAATTTTGTTCTGAAAGAAAGGTTTTCTTTTGTTACTAAAGACTTATGTGCTTTACAGTTCTATGGAGAGTCCTTGTGGTTCAGGTGACATGTGCATATTGGGTGAGTAATATTCATATCTTAATTCATGTGTTTCTTGCAGTAGTCTCCTGACAGGATCCAGCTCTTAACTAAGAGCTGTTTGTTTCCTTTTGTAAACTTTAAGAAAATTATGCTAATTAATTAGGGAAACTGATGCTGGAAAAAAACCTGAAAACCAACCTTTGGAATTGTTAGCTTGCATGCTGCTGTTTAATGTGGCTGGCTGTCCAAAAGCTGATTGTTACTTCATGTGGTATGCTGAGATAGTGTAGTTGAAACAGATCATGTTGAGTTATGGAAGTATTTTTGTATTGCATTGTCATATTTGAAGACCACAGATAAAAAAGTAGAACTGTAACTTCTGCATAGCTAGACCATTGACGATAATCCCTTTGACTTTAATGTTAAGTCTTTGATTGTGTTACTATAAATAACATTTAAAAGCATTGTGCTAAAAAAGCCTCGTATATCTTTAAAAATGGAAAATTTGACATAACTTTGTTTTATGGTATTAAGGATTTCTTTGTTGTTGGCTTAACAGAGACCTGCTATTATTTCCATATTTGTTCTGAGTTAATTCTGTTTCAGACATGCAGAAACATTGTGGCTTGGGAAGTTTTGATGGCCTTTCCCTTTGATCCACAATCAACGCTCCTTTGAAGAGTTATATTTTAGTTTAGTTGGCTCTAGGGTTTTCTCCAGTTTGTGTTATTCTAAGTAATTTTTGCGGTTGTTAGGCAAGGTTGAACCTGCACTTATTTTTTTTTTTTCTACCTTCTATGGTTTTAGTTGTCAATATTTTATTTTCTTAGTGTGAAATACCATTAATAAGTGTGGGTTTAGTATTTTTTTATTTTAAAAAATAAATAAATAAAAACATCTACAAACAGTGTAGTCTATTTCTGCTCAACTTTTGCATTTTTCTAGGGTAGATTGAGAGAAATGAGATTCTAATTCTTTATCTTGATGCAGCCCTTTAACCCTTGGCATTGCAGACCTTTAGGTAGGCAAGAACCTTACCCAGGAATGGGACCTGTTCTCAGTAATGTCACATTACTTTTGTCAAAGTAGGGTAACATAGGAGAAAACCGTAACAGGAACCTAAATATGAGCATTTCTCAGTCGTGTGAAGATGTTCTCAGTGCCTTAAGATATGATTTAATGCCTTAAGGTATGATTCATTGTTGCAGTGAATATTTCCAGTATCTTCTGGCTTATCTTTCTCTGTAGGAGAGCCAATATTTTCCTGACATACTGGATTTTCTGTTGAAGTAATTGATCTGTTTCTTAATTCTTCCAAGAGTAGGTTTGGTCAGTTGCATTTGCAACCACAGTGAAATAGTTTCCACTAATCACACTCAAGACCCTACCACCCTTCACAGCTAGGTAGTTTTGGATTTGCTAGCCCAGTTCACCGATTCCCTGAAACCAAATGATGCCTTTGTAACATCTTATTCTGGGCCAGGTAGCATGCTGTTCTCAAAGCGAAAAGCCAAACTTAATATACTTCCTGCTTGAGCTTCTTTTGTTCTTTATACTGTGATCAGCAAATTACAGTCATGTGGAGAATCATGTGCTAAACTTGACCTCTTGACTTTGGAGTAATATTTTTTTCTTATTATTTTCTAATGTTGTAAGCTTCAGAGTGTTTTCTGTTTTGCTGGACATGATGATGATGGTCTTGGTATTCCCTGTAAATAGCAGTAACTAAATAGAGGCCTCCCTTTGTGCTATGAAGACCTGTGAGGAGATGAGATTAGTGGAACTTGTTTCGTTATGGGTCCATGGGCTGCAGATGATACTGAGCAAATTCTCCTTCTGAGGAACTTGCAGACTGGAGAAACCAAATATCTTAGCCTTCACTCTGGGTCAGCTTCCAATGCAAAGGCAGAACAAAAAGCAGAATATCCTGGTACAGCCCATTTGCTCATCCTGTGAGTTCAGGTAGCAAATCCTTGTGCTGCTCAAGCACAACAGATTGGTCATAAGTGGTCCATTTCATCACTTACCAACTTTGAATGACAGTTTCCATCCCCAAAGAACTCCAAATTGTTGACATACTGGCCCTCTGAGACTGCTCTCTTTTGGAGAAGTCCTACCAGATAGTTTTCTGTTGCTGGAGTTCCTGTCTTGGGAGGAGATGTACTTGCTGGGAATGTAAAATAGTAGAGAAGTGCCTACTGATTACTTGTGGTCCCTGCAAGCACCCAGTCACGGAAGAAAGACACAGATCCCCCACAATTAGGAGAACAGCCGAGGCCCCCAAAAGGAGAGCTGTTTATTTTTGATACACCATTTATATAGGGTTTGCAAAGTGTGACAGGATTGGAAGAAAAAATCCCACCTTTCAACCAGACTGGTGAAGTGACCAGTCAGTCAGCTTTCCTTCTCCAAGAAGGAATGTAAACAAAACCATTGTTTTTAGTACAGTGCATGAGAAAATCTGACTCAAGGACATAAACTTTTCAGAAGGCTTTCAAAAACAGGGCGACAACTACTTGCAGCTAATTTGGTTTGAAAGGATGACCTCCAACTTTCTGAATGGTGATAGGGCTCTAGCACAGACATCATGAATGTCAGGAGACAGATAAGCCATCTGGCAGCACCTGCTGTCTTCCTCGGGCTTCTCTGAAGTCAGTGCACTAACTGTGGTTAGGGATGGCACTTAGTGATGAAAGGGTCTAGAGGAGCTCCATTAACTTTGGCTCAAGCAAGCTCTGGTATTTCTGACGTTGGAACAGGAATCTCTGAGTGATCTGATGTTTTCATCCTTTGACTTGAGAGTTCAGCTCTCTGTAACTTCTTGAGCTCAACAGGAGAAAATCTGAGGACCCTGCCATGTGGCTTTCCTCAATATTAGGAGGACCTTTTACTTTAACATATGGGATCCAGCTTTTGCATTGCAGCTTACGACTGATGTGGCCTCTTGTACCTCAGGTGTCTAAGATGTGCTTTGTAGTGTAGCACTGAGTTTTGTTTCTGTCTGACAGCATTTGCCAGGATCAGCAGCTACAGTTCAGTCTCTTGCTCTGAAACTCGTTAGATGATTGGACTATAGTTCTGTGTAGAAGATATTCAAGGTCACATCCTAGATTATTGTTCATGATTTTGGATCATCAGAAAGTAATTTATTTAGAAGGTACATATTGCATGCTGTGTTTTGAAACTTGTCCACCTATATACATAGATTGGCCTAGACAAGCCTGTGATGAGAATCTCCTCACTGCTTGTAGAGGGTTAGCTCTAGAGATCAGTATCCTGTGGGTGGCAGGTGCATGCTATGGAACATGGTCTGACTCACAGATAACAACATTTCTTAAACCTCTACGAATTCAGAAGTGTTCCTTGAGAGACAAGATCCTAAGCTACAACGTTATTTGCTTAGGAGAACTCAAGGTTATTTTCTTTAATTTCTATGATTTTGCTTAGATCTTATAGACTGAATTAGGAATTTAATGAATCATTCTAGTCAGGGTTTATAATGGTTTTATCCTCATTAGCTTCCTGTGTAACTTGACATCTAGAGAGGGAAGAGAGCCTTAGCCAAAGTGTATATCAAACATTTGAAGGTCAAAATTTGAGTCTATTTCAGCTGACTCTTAGCAGTCTGGAGAATCTGCCTAACTGTGTGTGGTGGTTCACATATTGGGTGAGATGCCTTGTGAAATGTCTAGAGTAGTAAATCACAGTCAAATTCATGTCCCATATGATTTCTTCCTGCTTTTGTGACTTGAACCTTCTTTATATAAAGATGAGGCTTTACCACTGTCATTGTGTTGCCAAAGTACTTAACTTCATTTTTCATTAAGTGATACCATCTGGTTTGATTCTTTTTCTATGCCATAAATTGAAACTGAATGTCTAGTGATACTTATTTTTAGATAAATGTTAATTCTTTTTATGCCTCAAAATTCCCAGTTGTCCATCACCTGCTGGCATTGCTTAATCAGAGAAGCATGTGACATTCCATGTCACTATGCCTGCCTGCCAAAGTTACCTAGCAAGGATAATGGGAAAAAATAGACCTTTATTGTCCATAGCCTGCTGTCATTCTTCTTGACCAAGATCCTGGTAGCTATCTCAAAATGATGATATTCTCTGATCATACTAGCTTCTTTATTCTCATTTTGCATTTCTGTCATTTAGAAATTTTGGACAGGTAAGACCTATGAGAACCTTTTTGGAGCTTGGTGTTTAGGTTGAGAAAAGCATCTTAATTAGAGGATTACTTTGATAATCATAGAAGGTGGAGTTGGAAAGGGCCTCAAGGTCCCCTTGTCTGCTTACACTTGAAATCATACAACCCAGGTTAGTTTTGGTTTTGTGAATCAATAGAATTACTAACTTCTATTAATGATAGGAACTATGACTTGTCTGGCTTTTGCCAGAATCTGCTCATTTAGTGAAAATTTACATTCTGCTTAAAAGAATGGGAGAATGAAGAAAATAAAATTATTATGAAAAGTTGTCCAATGAGCATGATTTAAAATTTAGATGCATTGTGTTTTTTCTGACAGTGACTAGACAGAAAAAAAAATCAGTTTTCTAGTACAGATTGAGAATTCTGTATCCAGTTAATGGTTCTCATTCATAGTCTCTAGTTTTTTGAGGCATTTTGGGCTTAGTCTCTTGATTTTATTGAGAGTTTGATGTGGTAATGCTGCAGCAGGTTTGTACATAGAGCAGTAGTGCTTAATGCATTCTAATCTATTCCATAATTTGTTTCATTCATAATGCAGATTTTTGAGACATTTTGCAAGCGCATGTCTTCCATTTTAATAATTAAAATGTAGAATAATGTAATGAGGCTCATTGTCTAGGTGTGGGATAAGCTCAGAATTCACTGTAGAAGAAATCTTCAAATAATGTGCTATTAAAGAGATGTTAATACATTTTTGTTACTGGTTTCAGGATGACCCATGGCTCGATAGGTGTGTACCTTCCTGAAGGTGCCCTCCTGGGCAACAGCTAAAGTACTTTTTGCTAGAAATCCAAGCAGGAAATATTTGGTAGGAGGGAAGAATAAGGATTAAATGTTCTGATGCGATCCATTGAGTTCCTGACTTGCAGTCCTAATCATACATATATATATACACGTGTATGTATATGTGTATATTTATATATGTAAAAATATATATAGTTTTGGTGAACATTGGTGTATGTATATAAATATATGTATATTTTCAAGTATTGGGTTACAGGCCTCTGAAACTGACTGGAAGAATCACAGAAAACAGAAAAAAAAGAAGAAAAACAGAAAACGTGCGTGGAACATTCGATCTGCCCGTAATGAGCCTCAGCATCCTTTGCGTAGACAATTATCAATAGCAAGAAATGGATGCTGCTCCCAGCACTCGGGTTGGTCCAGTTTTGTGGTTGTTTCATCTTACAGTCAGATTTTTGCTAAAATCCTGTTCCTCCAGTCAGTGTTCCAGGATCAGCTGACTCAGTGCCAGCTTCCCCTGTTGCTTTTGGATTGAGAGCTACCCAGCAGAGTAGAATGTCAGGGATAACCAACCCAATGACTTTGTCTTGGGTTGATGTCCCGTGGCTTTAGAAAAAGGCTGTTACTGACATCTGTGGTTTTTAGAGCATGGGATTGGCTCCCAATGAGCAAACACTGAAAGAAAATGGACTAATTGCTTGGAGCCATCTTCTAAGCTGCAGTTGTCTTATGAGAAAGGATCTTTCCTGCTCTTTGTAATAACAGTGTTCCATTGACAGTGAGCCCCACTAAGTGGTTGTGATGTTACAACATGCTCTGGTTTGGATTTGTAGAAGCACTTTAAAAGTTAAGGGCTGTGGCTTCACAAGGTAGACTTGGAGATTTTTATCAGTCTGGGTGTGCAAGTTACTGCATGCCTTTGATACTTGTATCAGTGAGTATTGCTGCATTTACCGAGTACCTCCAGAGCAGCTTCTCAGTACCTGTACTACTGATCAGCCCGTGGCAGTAAATGTTTGAAGTTCACTGCAGCCATTGTGAGTTGTTAATTTAGCCTCCTGTCCCAGCAGCAGCGGCACTTGAGGAGGAGGCTTCAGAACTCTCATATGGCTGTCTGGGGAGTTTTCCAATGAAAGGGAATATAAATATGGGAGAAGTGTGAACAAACAGATGCATGACTGACTGATGGATGCAGGATACAATGCAAGAGAGTAAGAATAATGAGAGTGAGCAGAGTGAAAGGCCTTGAAAATAAAGTCATTGTCTGAGCAGCAATTTTAGCTATTGTGTTTCATGGACTCCAGAAAGGTAGTCTTTCAGCTGGTCTGTAAATTACACAGTGAGAAGTTTGATAGAAGATGGGGAACTATAAAAAATTTGGAGTACTAGAGTCAAAACAATTGATCAAAAGTGTTTTGGGGATGGATTTTGAAAGTTAGATCAGAAAAGCATTGTCTTACTGACTTTTAATCTGTTTAATAAAACAGACCAACCAAAAAACAGTTTAAAATACCTTAGTAAAAATAAATAAAATAGTAATAAAATTTTTTTTTTCTTTAGGGACCTGTTCTGTTGGTTTTTTTTTTTGTTTTGTTTTTTTGTTTTGTTTTGTTTTGTTTTGTTTGTTTGGGTTTTTTTTGTAGGTTAATATTTAATTAAGTAATTGTTATTTTGCATAATAGAACATTTCTGTCTCCAGCAGTTGATAGGGTTAGCTACTTTGCTTGGAAATAGACTGTTTGACACATTATCAAACCTTTCCAATCATACAAGAACAGGTTGCCTGATAAAGCTGTGAATGCCCAGTCCCTGGAATTGTTCAGTGCCAGGTTGAATGGGGCTTTGAACAATGTGGTCTAGTGAAAGGTCCCTGCCAACCCGAACCATTCTATGGTGCTATAATTCTCAGAATCTGTAACACTTCCATTAAATAAAAAAATAACATGAAAATAGTCTCTGTCGTTGTTAGTCAGTTTTAACTGTCCTTGATGAGGACAGACTCAGTTTCATACTGTAATCTTCTCATATTAATTCATTATATTCGTGTCTGAGCTGTAGAAAAATGTTTCAAGCTATTTAAAGTAATGTTAAATAGAGTGAAATAATGCTCCTGTCTTCATTTAGAGCCAGATCCACAAAACTGGCAGCTTGGATAAGTGAGGCTGGTATATACGTATGGTGGTTGGGAAATGCTTCTGAAAGAGCTGCAAAGAGAATAAAAGCTTTAAGAAAATTTAAAAAACACTGCACCTGTTCGCTGTTATCTCCATTGTTGGAGCTGTTATAGCAAAAAGCTTCATGTGTGAGTTCAAGTGTTGTTAAATGTTGAAGTTAATTTTATAGAAAACTACGTGTGTGGAGGAAGAGGGAGGGGATCTGGGAAAAGCATTCTGAGAATTAATGTTCTGAAAAAAATGAGGTTTTAAATGCTCCATACATATATAATAATAGTTATGAAGCTTATTACTTTTAGCACTTGCATACATTTTCTGGGATTAGTAGGAGAGAATGAAACTGGGTTTATGTCTGTTGGCTTGTCGTGTGGTGAAAAGTGTGTGTGCTTGGGTGCTACTGCTGTTATCCTGGGGAGAAAAATGGCAGTACTGCATTGGGGAGCAGTGGAGAAAATGGAGGTATTCTTGTACCAATGTGAGAAGTAGAATAGCAAAGGTAGTGAAGGGAGTGAAAAAATAAATCTGACTGACAATGAAAAAAATGAGGAAAAAGCCCCACTTTCTCAATTCAGTGATAAAATCACATATAATTTATTTATTAATTTTTCTACCATTTCACTTAGTTATATCCTCAGCTAAAGTCCCCAAACCTTCATCTTTAAAACTTAAATTTTTCTCAGCCTCATAAGGATTTCAATGAAACACCAAGATTAAAAAAAAAAATAGTTTGTCTTCTCTCCTTTATAAAATACAGGGTCTTTGTCTTGGAAATGAAATACTATGTTTACATGATGTTACATTCAGTTTATTTTTAGAACAAGTTGTACTATGGTCTATCTTGGCTAAATGAGTGTTGTTGAAATTACAAGTAATGCCTTTGAAATAATTGAAAAAAAACCCCCAATTTGTCATCTGAAATATTTTCTCATTCCTTTGGTAGCAAGATCTCTTACTGGAATCTTCAGAATTGGTTTCAAATTATCTTGCCCATATTATTACTTGAGCAACAACAATAAAAAATACCTAGATTCTCCCATTGGAGAGATTCTCCTAGAATCTCCCACTGTAGACTCTAGGTCTGAGGCTGTCTTGGGCACAGGGGCCATGATACGATGGAGTTTTCAGTTCTCAGAGAAGTAATGGAGGGGTTTGCCAACACTGTCTTGGACTTCTGGAGGGCAGACTTCAGCCTGTCCAGGACAGTGGTTCAGAGCTCATCTTGGGAAGTAGACCTTAAAAACAAAGGGGTCCAGGAAGCCTGGACATACTTCTAAGAAGGAAATCCTAAAGGCACAGGAGCAGGCTGTCCCAATGTGCCAAAAGAGGAGTCATCAGGGGAAAAGACTGGCCTGGCTGAATAGAGAGCTTTTTCTAGAACTTGGGGAGAAAAAGAACAGTTTATAGACTTGGGAAATAGGGGCAGACAACTCAGGAACAGTACGAGGATGTCATCAGGTCTTGTAGACAGAAAACTGGATTGGTGAAAGCTCAGCTAGAACTCCGTGTGGCCACCACTGTGAAAGATATCACAAAGTGTTTTTATAAATACATTAACAACAAAAAGAGGGCCAAGGAAAATCTCCATCCTTCATTGGATGTGGAAGGGAACATTGCATAACCAAGAATGAGGAAAGGGCTGATGTGCTTGATGCCTTCTTTGCCTCAATCTTCAACAGAAAGACCCGATATCCTCAAGCAGCCGGCCTGCTGAGTTGGGAGGCAGGGATGGGGAGCAGAACAGACCCCCTGTGATCCAGGAGGGAGCAGTCAGTGCCCTGCTGTGCCACTTGGCACTCACAAGTCTGTGGGGCCAGATGGGATCCACACCTGCGTGCTGAGGGAGCCGGCGGAAGAGCCAGGCCTCTCTCCACCATTTATCACCAGTCCTGGTTAAGCAGGGGAACCCAGAGAACTGGAGACTGGCCG
>VZTR01025208.1:75170-90098 GCA_013400775.1 Chaetops frenatus
CCAATGTGAGAAGTAGAATAGCAAAGGTAGTGAAGGGAGTGAAAAAATAAATCTGACTGACAATGAAAAAAATGAGGAAAAAGCCCCACTTTCTCAATTCAGTGATAAAATCACATATAATTTATTTATTAATTTTTCTACCATTTCACTTAGTTATATCCTCAGCTAAAGTCCCCAAACCTTCATCTTTAAAACTTAAATTTTTCTCAGCCTCATAAGGATTTCAATGAAACACCAAGATTAAAAAAAAAAAATAGTTTGTCTTCTCTCCTTTATAAAATACAGGGTCTTTGTCTTGGAAATGAAATACTATGTTTACATGATGTTACATTCAGTTTATTTTTAGAACAAGTTGTACTATGGTCTATCTTGGCTAAATGAGTGTTGTTGAAATTACAAGTAATGCCTTTGAAATAATTGAAAAAAAACCCCCAATTTGTCATCTGAAATATTTTCTCATTCCTTTGGTAGCAAGATCTCTTACTGGAATCTTCAGAATTGGTTTCAAATTATCTTGCCCATATTATTACTTGAGCAACAACAATAAAAAATACCTAGATTCTCCCATTGGAGAGATTCTCCTAGAATCTCCCACTGTAGACTCTAGGTCTGAGGCTGTCTTGGGCACAGGGGCCATGATACGATGGAGTTTTCAGTTCTCAGAGAAGTAATGGAGGGGTTTGCCAACACTATCTTGGACTTCTGGAGGGCAGACTTCAGCCTGTCCAGGACAGTGGTTCAGAGCTCATCTTGGGAAGTAGACCTTAAAAACAAAAGGGTCCAGGAAGCCTGGACATACTTCTAAGAAGGAAATCCTAAAGGCACAGGAGCAGGCTGTCCCAATGTGCCAAAAGAGGAGTCATCAGGGGAAAAGACTGGCCTGGCTGAATAGAGAGCTTTTTCTAGAACTTGGGGAGAAAAAGAACAGTTTATAGACTTGGGAAATAGGGGCAGACAACTCAGGAACAGTACGAGGATGTCATCAGGTCTTGTAGACAGAAAACTGGATTGGTGAAAGCTCAGCTAGAACTCCGTGTGGCCACCACTGTGAAAGATATCACAAAGTGTTTTTATAAATACATTAACAACAAAAAGAGGGCCAAGGAAAATCTCCATCCTTCATTGGACGAACATTGTAACCAAGGATGAGGAAAAGGCTGAGGTGCTTGATGCCTTCTTTGCCTCAATCTTCAACAGAAAGACCCGATATCCTCAAGCNACCTTGGTGTTTGGGAAGGTGCAATCTTGTAGCACATACAGGACAACCAGGGGGTCAGACCCAGACAGGATGGGTTTAGGAAAGTTATGTCCTGCTTGACCCAGCTGATCACCTTTTTATGACCAGATGACCATTTATGATGGATGAGGAAAAGGCTGCAGATGTTGTCTACCTGGATTTCAGTAAGGCCTTTGANAGGAAAGTTATGTCCTGCTTGACCCAGCTGATCACCTTTTTATGACCAGATGACCAACCTACTGGATGAGGAAAAGGCTGCAGATGTTGTCTACCTGGATTTCAGTAAGGCCTTTGATACTAGCTCCCACAGGATTCTTGTGAAGAAACTGCTCATGGCTTTAGTGGGTACACTCTTTGCTGGGTTAAAAACTGGCTGGATGGCTGAGTCCAGAGAGCAGTGGTGAATGGTGTTAAATTCAAATGGTGACTGGTCACCAGTGATGGTGCCCCCAGGGCTCAGTTTTGGGGCCAGTATTGGAGCCATCCAGTTTAATATCTTTATACATGATTTGGACAAGGGGTTTGAGTCCACCCTCTGAGTTTGCAGATGACACCACGTTAGGTGGGAGTGTTGATCGGCTGCAGGCCAGGAAGGCTCTGCAGAGGGATCTGGACAGGCTGGATCAATGGGCTGAGGCCGATGGTGTGAGGTTCAACAAGGCCAAGTGCCGGGTCCTGCACTTTGGTCACAACAACCCCAGGCAGCACCACAGGCTGGGGGAAGAGTGGCTGGAAAGTGACCCAGTGGAAGAGGAGCTGGATGTGCTGGTTGACAGTGGCTAAACATGAGGCAGCCTGTGCCCAGGTGTCCAAAAAGGCCAATGGCATCCTGGCCTGTATCAGCAATAGTGTGGCCAGCAGGATCAGGGCAGTGATTGTCCCCCTGTACTTAACACTGATGAGGTCATGCCTCAAATCCTGTGTGCAGTTCTGGGCCCCTCACTACAAGAAAGACATTGAGGTGCTGGAGCAAGTCCAGAGAAGGGCAGTGGAGCTGGGGAAGGGTCTGGAGCACAAGTATGATGAGGAATAGCATAGAGAGCAGTGGGTGTTTATTCTGGAGAAAAGGAGGCTCAGGGGAGCCCTTATTATTCTCTACAACCACATGAAAGGAGGTTGTAGCCAGGTTGGGGATGGTGTCCCAGGAAACCAGCAACAGGACAAGAGGAAATGGCCTCATGCTGCACCAGGGGAGGTTCAGGTTGGACAATGGGATGAAATTTTTCACTGAAATATGTTTAAGCATTGGAACGGACTGCCCAGGAAAGTGGTGGAGTAACCATCCTTGGAAATGTTCAAGAAATTCCTGGACGTGGCACTCAGTGCTGTGCTCTAATTGGCAAGATGGTGTTTGGTCAAAGGTTGTACTTGGTGATCTTTTCCAACCTCAGTGATTCTGTGATTCTGAATTGTTTCAAAGGTACAGTATGAAGTCAGTAGTGATACCAGAAGCCCAGGCTGAGACACTGTAATATTTCCCTACAGCTAAAATAGATTATTCTTCCATACAGCTAAAATGTATTATTGTCAACTTCTAAAATATGAAATACAAAATTCTGTGCCTAAACCCCATAGACATTGAATTTATATGCCAATAGCATTTCCTGAAGCTGACAATGTTTAGTCCTACATTTGCTGAGGAGATATGACTGGGGAAACTCAGATTTTCATGTGTACCTGTGTTGTTTCTCATAGAAAAAGCAAAGAACCCATGACAGAATGTACTGTATGAGAGCCATGTTTTACTCTCTCTTTGTTTGTTTTCTTGGGTTACGGTTACCATCCTGTAAGGTAACAGTTCATCTGTTCAGTGTATAGTGAGGGGTCTTAGGATAAGAAATGTACAATGATATTAGGGACCCCTAAAAACAGAAGCTTGTCATGAACAGGAAGCCCATTTTTTGTGAGAAGTCTCTGATTTTATATTCCTTTATAAAATCCTCTGTGATTCCCCTCTATTGACCAATTACTTTGCTGTGATTCTGGTGTTTGATGCTGGCAGTTGCATGTGTGTGGCTGATGGCCATTTCACTCTGTAACCTGGTCAGTCCAGTCCAGCTTGACTTGGAGGGGTCAGTCAGTCTTGCAGCTTGAAATAATTCCTTTAGGCAGAGTCAGGACTTTGGAACCTTCATAACAATTACAGATTATCCTGAATAGTTTGAAATTGTACCCTCATGAGGAAAGACATGTTCTGTATTTTGTTTTGAGATCTGATTGCAAACTCTTGGTTTAACAATCAGCATTTTGTCTCTTTGTGAACTCCAGCCTTGAATTCACTGTTCACTTTTCCTTTTTATAGACTGGAGGTCCTATTGAATTTGTTCACCTGTGCCAAGTGATTGCTCCTATTGGTTTTAATCTCTAAGGAAAATCAGCATCCAGCTGGTAGACAGTTGTACTGATGAGGACCCATTGATTTTTCTCTCCTATCCACTTACCATCAATAAGAAATGTCCTTAGCTTTCACAATACTTTTTCCCTGCCATAATGTTGCCCTGTTACCTGACTGTCAAGACTAGTCTCAGTTGCTGTTCACGTTGAATGTGGATGTGATTAACAGCCTGATAAAAATGTTTAAGTCAATATTTGAGAAGCCTAGATAAAGATAACACTCTATCATGAGAGCTTTTTAATAATGTGTTCTGTTTGATGTACACCAATGGTAAGGAATTGCTGTTTTTAACAAAAAAACTCTTTTATGTCAAGGGATTTTTTGATTCAGAAAAGGAGATTTAAGAAAATGCAGAATGTTCATGTTCTGTTTTGGGGGAAAAATAAATCTTACCTTTTTAACAGAACTTTTGCTTATCATGTTGGTGGTTTTTTGGTTTGGTTTGTTGTTTTATTATTATTTTTTCACAGTATTATTTGAAGTATTTTCTTCCATAAGAAGGAGCGGGCAGCATGTAAACAAAACATTCTGTGTGCGTTTCTCCAAAGTGATAGGCTTTTGAAAAATTGTTACCTTCAGTTTAGGATGGTCAGATTATTTTACAAGGTCTCTGTGAGGAGGTAAGTGCGTAACTTCTCAAGTCTTGAGGAAAGCTGTTTATACAGCTTATGCAAACTTAGATACAGAGCTATTATATACTCCTACTAATCTGCCTGTATTGTGACAAATGTTTCTTGGTAATAGTTGTTAAATAGTGTATTTTTTAAACCTTTAAACAGATGCTACCAGAAACTGATATAAACCACCAGTACGGACTTCAGTTTTACAATAAATTATGTGTATAAGAGGACAAGTGTGGGTAGACTTAGGTGATGAGATGGGGGAAGGGACTGCATGGAAAGTCTGCTAAGAAGGACTGAACAAATAAATGACACAAAGTGGATATGAATTAGTGAACTGCAAAATATTCTCCTATTTTTGATAATCTTAGATGACTAATTGTCAACCATGCCATATGTAAGCAGTGTGGGCTTCCAAACTTGTGGCAATTAAAATTGCTTAGCATCCCACTCCAGCTCTGTGTTACATTCTGTGTACAAGTCAGTACTGAAGACTAATCTCTTATGACATTAATCGTCTCATGAGGAGAGACAGAATAAATCACAGTAGCCCTTCCTCTCTTCACTCATGAAGATAAATGCCATAACACAATGGCTGATCTTCGTTATGACACTAACCATTATATATTTAACAGAGATAGCAAAATCTCACTGACAGCTAACAAAAGAATTCTCTCTTTACACATTCTTTGAGAAGGCTGTATTTCTTTAGTTCAAAAACATGACTTATCATATCTATTCTCAGAGCAATTTAAGCAGTAGATCTGGATTGTGCCAGTGAACTGTACTCTGTACATAATGATGTCATGATTCAGACTAATAAAACCTGATGTGAAATAATTGTGCAGTCTTTGGAAGGAAAAAAGAGTGAATAACATGCAAGGACTCCTGCTTTTTTCTGTTGTCTGTTCGGACAAGAAAGAATAGCTCTCCTGTTTAAAACGAGCAACACTTCTCCCTTGCCCCTAAAACCAAGCCATTGGTTTTGGATCAAAATTTTTCATTTTGTGGAAATTTTGGTTTTCAATTTCCCATCAGTACTTGAACAGGTGGGCTCAGGTAACTTAAAGAACTGAAAGTGCCTTTCCGTTGTGTCTGTGATTGCAAGGGACATCTATTTTTTCAGCTTTATCATTTGCTGTACGTCTCTCAGGAATTTAATTCTGTGTTTTCCATGCATTAGACACATTGTAGTCTTTCTTTCTGGAATACAATTATTGAGAAAGATTCTTAGTTATGTTCTGCATCTCCATTTGCTTATTATTTTGAAGGGTGTATCATCCTGTGAGTGAGGAGCAGTCCAGACAAATGAGTTGTGAAGTTTACGAACTTCCCTTCTGAGGTTTAGAGTATCAGTGTGACTTGTCCTTGCTGTTCACCAAAACATCAGAATGTGCTGTAAATTTCATGAGCTAGTTTCTTGCCATCTATCCCACACAATTAAAATGGAAGTATAATTTTTATGTTTGCTGTCATTAGACATTCTATAAACATAAACATATTAAAGGTACACCAATGGAATCAATGTCAGTTGCAGCATTAAGCTTCTCCTTTTAGTGGGTCAATTTTACCAGGATGAAATGCTTAAAATGGTCAAAACTAATATGTAAGAATATTTATGTAGAATCCATAGTTTAAAATACTTTATTTGTTTTCTGTTTTCTTTTTTTTCCTGTTTTCTCTTTTGCCTTCTAGAAATTTTAGGTCTGTATCTTTAGGACACTGTCTAACAAGATAAGCTCCAATAGTAAAGCAATGGCAAGAAAATCAGCACAACTGTCATCTCCTGTTAAATTTGGTACATTCAGAGAGTAGCCAGTAGGAATTTTATTTCTCACATTAAAAGTAATCCTTACACATTATGCTCGCCTGAGGAACATAAGCAATGAAAGCTTCTGAAACAAACGTATATTCATTCTCTCGGTTGATTTTTCTGTAGTTTTGCTATCTGTAATTTTTTTTTATCCTACTATGCTGAAACATAAGTTATACAGCAAACCTTTCGGTGCCTTAGGAAAAAAAAAATCTATATCATCTTCCAATAGAGAAAACAGAATATATGGACACAAATATGTTTACGATTTGGTGTTTCTTAGTTTTTTAAGGTTTTTGTTTGTTCCTTTAGTAGTGATGAATGTATTCACACTGATAGTAGTTCCTTCCTCTGTTATCTATAATGTAAAGGAAGCTGACAGGGCACTGGTATCCCTTCAGCTCCATTAGTTCCAGTTGCCTAAGCAAGGTCTCTCTTTATTTTGTACCAAGCAGGTGCCAAAGGAGAATTTTTATCTCTGCCAGAATTAGAGGCATTTCAGAAAAATGGCCTATGTGATGAGTGAGTACAGATTTCAGTAATGTTTTTGGATGGCAGAGCTTTTTTTCCCCTCCTTGTCCCTTCTCTGAAATAATGATCTGTAGTTTTAAAAGCTTTGACCCAGGTTTATCAGCAGGATCGGCACTGGTGAAGCTTTTACTCTAAACTAAGTAGGCAAGAGAATGTGGTCCATAAGCCAGAGGATCTCTACATCACAATTTGTCCTGTCAGCAGCTAAGAGCTACAGTGTGCTGCCAGCAAGGTACCAGTGCTGATTACCTACACAGCACTTGTGTGCCTGTGTGCAGGTTTTAGGGAACCCATGGCATGAGCTGCATCTGTATGCATGTGCTCATGTTTGAGGGGTAGAGGACATAGGAATGTCCTTTAGGCTTCTACTGTGGAAAGGATTAGGGAAGAAGGGTATTTGGGTAGGGATGTTGGGAAGGTGGGAGATAGACAAGTTAGGGTTATTGCAACACCTCAGAAGATGAGGGTATCACTTTGCGAGTAGGGAAAGGCTGGGGACAGTGAGAGGCAATGGAGTATTGTAATAGAAAGCAAGGAGAGGTATGGCTTGTGTGGGTAAGCAGAAGTCTGGACTGCACTGTCAGAACTGAGCAGTCTGGGTGCTCCATTGCTTGAACTGAAATCATTGTCAGTAATCCTGCTGGTAATAGTGGAACCCATACTGGGGTATCAAGTTTGACACTATGCTCACTGGGATATCTTTGATCCTGATCTTAGAAATCTGATAGGATTCTGTGTGCTCCCTAGGCTCATCCTGCTACAGTCACAGGGGTGTTCATGGATCTGTCCTGACAGAGCCTATAAATGAAAGTTTCTGGTTGCTTGGACAGGCTGATTGTATTAGTAAAGAGAGAAATATACAGGTTTCCACTTTTTTTCACTATGTTAGACCAGATCAATAAGTTATTATAATAATTCAGTTGTTTAGAGCTAAGAACTTCACCCTACATTTTCTGTTGTGATGTATGAGACCACTAGCAATGGCAGGATGTCACTTTTTTTAGAGCTTGTGTCTTTTAAAGGAATAGCCCAATCCTATGTTAATTTTAACTGAATTATAATTCGATTTCTTTTGAATTCAAAATACCAAGCATGCAGTTTATCTGGAATTTCCAAAGCTGCCTTTATATCCATTTGAAATATGACATTATAAATAAATTTGGAAGCAACAATAAAAGTTTCAGACATCTTAGAAAAAGCCTCAAATGATCTGGTTAAAGCAATGGCATGAACAAATAAACTATTCAGCTTCTTTTTTGCTCTTTTCTTTCATTCGGTATTTTAGAAGCTGATGATAATGCCTTATGTATGTGGCAGGTTAGCAAAGCTAGATAGTTTCAGACCAACTTGCGAATTCTATAGTAGAAATTCTCTTGCAGGAAACACTTGCCCAGTTGTTCCCTATAGTTCATGCTAAAGGAACAGTAAAATGCTTTTCACCAAAAGAGAGCTGGAGAAAATTACTTTATGAGGGTGCTTTAAACTGTTTGAGTCCTATTGGTCAGTAGCATTACCTCTGAACCTAAAAAGAGTGTGGACTAGCAAGTGTGCACAAAACTTATATTAAAACTTAATATATTTCATCATGTTGTGGTATTTTTTATTTGTTCCTTTGTTATTCATGTGACAAATTTGTTCCTTTCCTTGCATGATGTTTCTTTTCTTGCTTATCTGTAGTGTCAAGTGGATTACAAGGACAAATTTGTAGTATGGAACATACTGAGAGCAACATATCTTATGAAATGCACCTTCTTCTACTTATATCTTATAATTTCCTGATTGTAATTGCAACTGCTTAAAGACTAAAGTCCTATCAGGAGAATTATTACTCCTGTTTCAAGTTCTTTTAATATTTTAGTACCTGGAAACCACTCTTTACCTTTCTCTTGATCACTGTCAGCAAGAGTTCTGTGAATACCTATTTGAGAACTTGTGTTATAATAGGTCATAGTGCATAGGTCATATACCCTTATAATCATCCCTCTTTTTCATGTACCCTGTACCCCTCCTAGCTGTTTTCACCTCTTCATCCATCTCTATGCACTTCCTTTCTTCCCCCACTCTGTACCCTGCCCTCCTCTCCAAACCATTTACCCATCTTTCTTCACACAAAGGGCTTTGAACTTTTACCAAGCTGCTGATAATTCCCCAATGACTGAAGCTGTTAATCAAAAATGAATACAAAAGATTTGAGTGGGGCATTTCCCACAATAGAAGTCAGTCCTCCTGTTAACCTCATATAAGCAGCTGTAGAAGACAATGCTGGATTTTTTCCAGGATGCTGTTATTTCTTATACCCTGTTTGATACTCCATATTCCAATTCATTAATTTAGTAATGGGTAGCTAGAAAATAATTTATATTTTCTGCTTAGGAGAAAGAAAGTTTTTTGGGGGTTTTGTTTGGTGGTTTTGTTTGCTTGTTGGTTTGTTTGGTTTTTTTTTTCTTTTATTCAGCCTGCTGTCTTTGGGCAGTAAAGATTGTCCATTGTGTAGTTCAGCCTGACTTGTCTTTTAGCTGATGAGTAGGAACACAGGGAATAACTGTACTCCTCAGTTTTTTAAAATAATGTTCTAAGGAGAATTGCTTCAGTTTGTGACTAGTGGCTCAGTCTATTATGGAAATAGTCCTGATTTTTTGTCAGCTACCTGACCTTCAGATTCCTTCCAGCTGCATCCAGAAGTGGAAGAAGCTGGGCTGGTTTCAGATTGTTTGGTCATGCAATCAGCAGTGTCAGGCCCACTAGACTGATCTGCCCACTGCTTTTGGACCACAATGCAGTATCAGAACACATTTGGTTCTTGTCTAGAATTATTTTCTGTCAGTGTGGTAACTGATAGCTATAGGCAAAGCTTCCCACTTTCTGCAGGAATGTTTATGAGAGCCAGCTCTCTGGTTTGCCTTTCTTCACTTTGTCCCTCTGCTGTGTTCAGTTCAGTGTCTGAAATGCAAATGATTGAGCAGATCTGATTTAAGTAGTCTCAAGCATCTGTGTATATAAATTGAACTAATAATTCCATCAATTACGTAAAAGTTCTCTTCTGATTTTGTAGGCAAGCTGACCATTCAGGACTTCTCTCGTATGCAAAGCTGAGAGTCTTGACTCTGCACTAGAGTCTTTGGGCTAACAGTTCACTGGAAAGTGTTTTTCCCTGGTGTGGCAACTGATTTTTTTCAAGTAGTGTCAATACACAAATGATGATAGATGCCATGGTGAGAAAAGGAATTAGTATTTCTTCTTGTCTCATATAACTGACATGACTTTTCCAATGAAACTGGGAATACATGTGTTTGTGGCATCTGTGTGATTATTTAATATCTCTGAAGTTGTGGGTTGATACCCGTAAGTGACACAAATACTACAATTTGTCAGGCTGCTACCATTTGTTGGAAGGTTTGATTTCCATTGTGCTTGCTAGGATCTGAGTCTTCTTCTCTTTGAGCTGTTAACCAGGGTTTGAATGAACACCAAGAATGTGTTCTGTGCAGTGACTGCTACTTCTGTTCTCTTTCTGATTGTCCTGATGGATATCACATTATTTGTCCCAGTTATTTAGCGGCTGTCCCTTTTTAAGGCTATGGTTGAATGGCAGGAATAAATAGAGCATATCTGATCCTCTGTGGTAGAGGTTGCAGTCAGTGCAAACCATTCTTCTGCCATTGTCCTTCTTAACAAAATATATTGAAGCAGTCATGTTCTTCATGACAGTACTTTGACGTACTTTAATTTCAGCATTATTAGTCACTGCCCATATATGATACGAGTGTTGGTGGATGGAGTGGGAGGAAGAAAGATATTTAAAACAAATTAGGGCTTCCTCCGCTGATGTGCATTACTATGTCTGAGCAAGAAGCCTGTGACTTAACTATGCCTTCTGCATTTTAATGTTGTTTGCCTTAAGGCACAGTTAGTTATTCAGTTTGAATTTCTAATATTATTTTTAAAAGTCTTAGAAATGCAAAAGGAATTGCAGGCTTCTAGCAGTGTTAGTGGTGAGATACAGAGGCAAGACATACTAGTGTAATTATCAGTTCAGTGTATTCAGTAGCTCACAGAATCTTAAATAATACTCTGATGCTGTTTTCCATAACTGAGGGAGGAAAATGATATTATCATTGAAAGGTTTTTACAAGTAATTATTTTTTTTTTCCTATTGCGATAAATGATTAGAGTAAAACTAGGGGAGGGGAGGAACAATGATGAGGATGGACAGCGTGGTGGGAGGGGCAGAAACAACCCATCCTTACTAAGGTTGTCTGCTAATTAGTCTTTGTTAGGATAAAGAAAACTTAATCATGTACATAATAAACAGGATGTTCAACTTAAGCAGTGTTTGAATCTGAGAATTTATGCTTTTCAGTTAGGGTATGAACAGTTCTTTAAATAACAGGGTTTAAAGGGTTTGGTGAACAGAGCTAAATTTGTGGGTTGTATGAACTGCAACCCACACTACATGTCCAGTGTAAAGCAAATCCACACAATGGGCAATTATTTACTCCAGCACTTCCAGCCTGTCTAACAGTCTGCATTTCAGTTTGTCATTATACCCTGAATGTGTTCACTTCATACTGTGGCATTTGAAATCTGCCCTGTGGGTTTCATTAAACTTTCTGTAGTGATGTTATGCATCCTACTTGTTGGTTTCATTGTTGTTTGGTGAGGATGATCTTCAGTATCCGTATGTCTGGCCATTGTTTCCACAACCAGTTCAGTGCAGCTTCCTCAGCACAAACTGCTCTCCCTTCTCCCATTGTCCAGGACAGGGTGACTTCTGATGTTTGCTTAGCTTTATTGTTTCTTTCCCATTACTGTTGAACTCTTGTGGTAATACTTGGCACTTTTACTGACTTTATAGAGTAGGATGTGATCTTTCGTAGAGAAGGGGACAGGGCTACCCAAATTTTCTCAATTGCAGGGAGGAGCTGCCCAGGTGTGCTGAGGGGCCTGTACTCAGGAAGAGAAACAGGGAATCCTCCACAGTGAGTAACCCCACTTTCAAGTGCACACAGTTTCCTTCATAGCCGTGTCCAGTACAGTGTAGCATCTTCTCCTGTACTTTCCAGTTTGCCCTCTGGAATGTTCCCAGTTTGGTTCCCTTTTCCCTTTATTTTGATGTATTCTCATTTTACCTTGTACTTTGTCTTCTTTTTGAAGGTTAAAGTTTCCATTCTTGTCTCTTCACACCATTAATCTTTTCTCATCCCAGTCTTAATCTTTATACACATTGTCATTTTTCCAATGTGTCATTGTTGTTCTGTCACTAATACATCATATCGTTTCTATTCCCTTGTGTGCAATGGCCCTTTTCCCAGCCCTGTGCAGTTTCTTCTGTCCTTACTCATTGCTGTACTTTTACTCTTTCCAACCCTTTCTTCTTTCTCCTTTCAAATCACCTTTTGGTTTTCCTTTCCTGATAGGTCCCTTTTGAACCTTGCCTATTGATGTACACAAGATAAGCTCAGTTCAGCTCCCTGACCTTTCTAGTGCAACTTTCAGCTATACCTTTTCCTTTGTGGAACTGAAGGATAAAGGATACAAAGCTCATCTCTAACAAAGAATTGAAGGATTTGGTAAATTGCGTTTTGGCTGTGAAAGAGAACTGGAAATCAGAACAGTAAAATGGCAGAAAAGGGCTGAGCTGGTCGAGCTGTAGTGAATAGGCAGTCTTTGGCTTTAGGTGAGCTGCTGAATTACAGCCCTGGCCAGCACCCTTCACAGTATGACTTGTGTGATACGATGTGATGGTGTCTCTAGTTCCTAGTGGGCAGGTACCCACATAGTAGTAGCTGCTTTTACAATTGCCATTATTTGGTAACTACTACGGAGAAGCTCAGGATAATTTGAATTAGACCAAACTGATTTCATAGTTACAGAGGGTAGAAATGCGAGTTCTGGCTGAGATATGTTGGCAAGATGCTCTGGGAAGCTTGATTGTGGCCTGTGCTGCACCTTTTACTGCTGATTGAAGGGTTTCATTTTCCAGGGCTATCAGTCTGGCATTTTACATGGGCAAAAGAGTGGCTGTTCATTTAACAGCATAAAACTGATAGGGAGAAAAAGGAAGTGGAAAATCAGAAAAATCCTTACAAGATGGTTCTATCTGTAAGGAGGGCTGAGTTACTTGGGGCTCAATTGGAAAAGGCAAAGGAGTGGAAAACTGAGCTGAACTGGAAAAATATACTGCACTCCGTCATGTAGCATCTTGTGTCCTGTGACTGTTCTGACTGCTTCATTTTTCATTGTTTTTAGAGTAAAAAGGCATTTTAAAATTGAAACCCCACTGTGTCAATTCTTACAGTAGCTCCTGGTCTACAAATGGAAGGTTTTAGCCAATTTTTTTCTGAGGTCGTGGCAAAGCTAAGTGTAGAATAGTGAAATGACCTCAAAGAATTCTAAAGTAATAAAAATCAAAGAAAGTGCTTGTGGGATTTTTAAATGTTTTTCCCTTTGGCTCTTGTGTTTTATGTTTTTCCCCTCATGCCTGAAAGAAAATCTGTTGCTGTGTCATAAAACCAGTTGTATATTCCAACTCTTTTATTTGTAACCTGGTAAGAGTTTTCCCAGGCAGATGTAGTAGACGATGTACAAAAGCAGCAAGTAAATCTTTTTCTTGCTGCAGTTTCCCAGGTTGTATCTGGCCTTCCAACAGACAGAGGACTCCAGTCTGAACACTGTTGTTCCCTGTCTTTCACAGATGACTGCATAAAAACTGCATAATCACATAACCTTTCAGATTCACAGGACAGCTGTGTCTTGTTATTTACATTTATTATTTCTTTTTAGGCATTGGAAAAGTATCCCAACTCACCAATGACTGCAAAACAAATACTGGAAGTCATTCAGAAAGAAGGGTTAAAAGAAACAAGGTCAGTGTCTATATGTTATTTATTTCTGCAGTCTCTGTGAAAACAATCTAGGAATAGTATATAATCTTTACAAAAGTTAAAGTACTGGCTGAATTGATTTCCAGTGTCAAAGTGGGAAATACAGTTGATGGGGTTTGATTGTTAGTTCAAGGCTTTAAAAAGGGGTAGTGCCTGTCTTAACTTTGTGTTGTACCAAAGGAGTGTGAGAGCCAGCTCGAGTCCAGTGGCCTTTCTTTAGAAAGACAATGTCATTTGCTCAGACAGCCCAGTGCTACATCTCATTTTTGCTTAAGGACTGAAGCTCGACAGCTGGGTTTCCTCTGCCTCTGTACGCATGGAAAAAGTCCAAGATGAAGCTTGGTGCACTTCTCACTTGGGTTTATGGTCTGGCACTTAAATCACTGTTGGGACATGCGGGTGTTGCCTGTGGTAACGTAGATTGTGCTGATAAAGAAATGGGAATGGAAGGAGAGGGAAGTTTGGACACTGGGAGCTAGTTTGCATCTGCAGAGCATGGATATAATAACTGATACAGCAACTCAGCTGCAGACTTGCTTGATAACAGCATACTTTGGATGTAGACTCAAGTGATAATGATTAGCCTTTTAGAGGATAGATGCGTTATCCAGAGACTGTGGAAATCAGTCAGTTGTCTTCCATTGCTGCCTGGTTCAGATGTGTGTGCAGCTTTTTGTTCTCAAAGGTAACTGTCTACTCGCTAGGTCCTCTAGTGACCTTCAAGTGGAAATTTTGGGCAGGAAGTGAAAATAAGGAAAAACTGGTTGGCTGATGGGGGTCTCCTACAAGGTGCAATTGCCTCTTCTTCAAATTTTATAGGAAAATTTTCTGTCTTACTAAATTAATACTTGTTGTTGTCTCAAAGCACAGGGAGACATGTTTTTATTTTAATTATGTTCTTCTAGTGTGGAACCTAAGGTTAGGAATAAGAGAACTTCGAAGTCCATGTAAAGGTAAACCAGAAGTAACTATGGGACATATTTTTACTGAATTCACTGTTCCTAGGAAACAGAACAGAACACAATCTGTATGATTGTTTGCACAGCATAACCATGCACTTCTTTGTTGGCAGCCTCATAACATGCTCATAATAGCAGTATTTTGATAAAATTGCAAAGGAGATGGTATGGAAAGTGAAATTGAATTTGCCACCTTTTACAGATTTAAAGTGCTTTAGTTGCTGTTGAGAAATTGCTTTGAATATATTTGTCAATGATTCCAAGAAAGCATGGGGATGAAAACTTTTGAAAATTAATGTCCAAACATGTGTTATACCGCAGTGATTTGCATACAACAACAAAAGTGCAATAAAACACAGTTTTGAAAATCTGTTCTATTAAGATACTGTTTCTCACAGCAGCGAAAGAGTTGCTTTCTTCGTATGTCTTACGAGACAATTGTGTGGGAGGGGCTCTAATGCCTGCTAATAGCATTTCTTTGTAATTTTA
>VZTR01025208.1:92592-120609 GCA_013400775.1 Chaetops frenatus
GGTGAACAGTGTCAGGCCAACAGACCTGGACACTGAAATCTCTTTACAATGAAAACATACAGAAGCTCACATCAGTGCACAGTACTCTGGGTTTTCTGTCCTGAAAACATTTCCCCATCCTTCTGTGAATTTCTAGGCTCACCACCTGCTGTCTGTACACCCCAGCATGATATTTTGCTGATTTTGCTAGTGTGACAGACTGCTAGTCAGAGTATGATCCACTCTCCCCTAAATGCTCCTTTTCCCCTGTGCTGCTGCCTTGCTAGTTGTTCTCCATTTTGCATTTCTTCTGTTGCTTATTCTTGTTAAGCTCCAACATTTCCCTTATTAAATTGTATTTAGGTTTTCTGCAGACTGTTTTGCAAATTCAGTAAAATTGCTTTAACAATGTACTCTTGTCATCCAGCATGCACACAGCTTTTCCAAGCTTTAGTGTCATCTGCTTATTAGAACTCATTTTCTTTTGTAGCATTATATTTCTTTTTGCTTATGGAAGTCCATGGGAAACAGTGACCAAGAACTTATTAAGTTGGGCTATATGATACCTACTTCTCCTTCTCTAGCTACAGGGTCTGCTGCTATGTACAAACAATATTTTGATAGATTTGAAGAAAGTTGTTCTTGACCAGCCTATGTATTACTCAACTTCTTATCCACTAAATACTTCCAAATAATTTTTATTCCGTATTTTGGGGGTATTGAAATTCAGTCACTGCATCTCTACTTCTTTGGACCTGTCTTTTGTCATTTTTTAAAAGCTAATCACTGAGTATTTTCCATTCTTTTGGAATCACTGATATCCTCTACAAATTCTCAAAAATTACTATTGATAATTCTGAGGCTGATCAGGTCAGCTTTAATTACCTATGGTGAATTTCAGCACATTTAACTGATGTGAGAATACCTAATTTATTTAATTATCATCAAATCAATTTTCCCATGTTTGTTCCTGGTGTTGGTTTTAGCACCTGTCTAATCATAGACACGTTTCTGATTAGGCATTAGAATTCCAGTGCTATGAGTGTAAGTACTCAGTGCCAACCCCTTCTTGGAAGAGCAAGTCAGTTTCCTTTCTGCTGGTGTGCTTACAGAAATTTCTTTGTGCATGTTGTGTGAGTGAGTTTGCTGAAGTTTAATTTCCTGAAGCCCTTTTTCTTTGCTTTCCCTTGTTTTCCTAAAAATGAAGAATCCTCCCTTCATGAGTGCTCAGTGTTTTAGCTGCTTTTTCCTCCACGGGTTCAAGTCAACCTAGTACAGTCCCAGAAACTTGCCAGATGCTTGTCTGTCCCTGTACTTCTTTTTCCTTGGTTTTGTCCTTTTTTTTCATTACCTGGAAATTGCCTGTAGAACCACCAGAAGTAAGCTATCTGTTCCATTCTGTTTGGAGCACTGCACCTTTGTGAGGAATAGGACCAATCGAAGACCACTTAAAATAATCGGGGAGATAATAAGACAAAAGCTGGTATGAATTAGTTGTTTGGATTAAGGAAGAAAAGACTGAATATAGGCATAGTAAATCTTCAGCTACATAAAAGATAGGAAAAGAGTGACAGAGTAAGTTATCCTGAATGTCTGTTAGGGACAGAACAAGAAATAAGGCCTTTAAATTGTAGAAAGAGAAGATGACAGTTAGAAAATACAAAGTTTGGGTCTTTTTTACAGGAATAATTAATTCCTGTCATGAACCATGGAAGACGTGTGAGAGATTGGTAGGTCTCACCAAAACCCAGTGTAGTGATGTGTCTGTCAGGAATTACATAGATTTGGTTGATCCTGCCTTGAACTAGAGGAATGAACTAGTACATCCCTTGATCCATGTTTTTCTATGAATTTTTCTAAAACACTTTTCAGTACTTGGGCCATACACATTGTTTGAGTCCTAGGGGAGAATATCCAGCCAAACTCTGATAAATGTTTGATGCTAATAACCCTAGATTATATCTTGGCTTTCTGTAGTTCCCTTTTTCCTTTGCATGGTGAGGCTGGGAAATTGACTTGTCTGCAGAAGATTAAAGCCCAAGATTCTCAGTACAAGTTAAAAGCCAATAAACTTTCAAAATGGGACAAGCTGCTTAATTTCTTGGAGTACAACTTTAGCCCACAGCTATGCTAGCTATTTGCTTTCCTCCTCCATTACACTCAGGACTGTGAACACTGGAATGGGATAATTTCATAGTGTTCTTGCTATTTAGCTGGAGTGATATGGACTTCTGTATGGTCAACTTAACTTAACCATGACATTATTCTGTTCAGGTAATTCATAGAAAAGTTTTTAGAAGTTGTTTTGTCTCACTCTGTTTTCCATTTTCCAGTAGGAATCTTAAACGTCTTTCTCTTGATGTTTCTTAGTTGATCTTAATTTCTAGCTATGGGAATCAGAGTATCAGTCATACCTCTTCCTCTTCCTATTTTTTTTCCTCTGCATATTTTGCCTTTTACTTTGCAAGACTCAGCTATCTATTGATTTATTGTTGTGGCAGTAGTCTTTCAGAAGACTAAGAAGAGATGCTTGCCACTGGCACTGGCAATAGTGCTGTTTCTTCTGCACTTCACAGCGTTGATAATATTTATCATGAATGATATCATAACATATTAAGTCTTCTGAGCCTAGGAAAGCAGCGCAAAGTGTGACCCTAATAAATCTCAAAGACACTCTTACTAGATTTACAGTCTTTGTGCAAAAATATGAAACTAGTGGGTTAGCTAGAATTAAACCCACTTTGAACTGCAGAGTGGAATCATCAATGGAATAAAACACATGATCCATGCGGGGTCTGTCTTTTGCTTTGAAGTTAGAGGGGACTCCTGGAAATATTACCATTGCTTGTGAATCCCTTGATCTTTTTGACAGTGTCTCCTTAAGCCTCTGCATACTTCATCCTTAGAGCTATTGACTTAAAAAAAATCCCTTCTGAATGCTGCTGTTTCTGTAAATAGGCTAAATGAGCTGGCAACTGTCTTCTGTTGTTTATTGTTTTCAGGTTCCTTGTTTTATTGTGTGCATATAGACAGATAATTTTTTACTTCCTTTTTCTATAAAGTCATTCCAAGATGTCATTGTAATTCATAATTATTAAGTCATAGTTTTTATCTTTCACTTGAAAAAAACCAAATGCCCTGCAATTACCAAAAACACTTAAAAATTTAATTGAAAGAACCACAGTTTTTTGTCTTAAGGCTGTGGTTGCCAGCGGAAGAGCACAGACAGTTAGGAGGCTTTTGTGGTTGTACATGTCTGATAGAATTTATTTGGGAGCCTTTTCAACTGAAGGGAATGTATTGTTTTTTCTGAAGGTAGTTATTCCCTGCAATGGACTGAAAGGAAGCCATGATGGAAAGAGCGGGAGAAAGCTATTCAGATTCCTTTGCCTGGCATTATTAGGTTGATTTTCATGCTTCTACAGATGTGGCTTTTGGCTGTAGAGTAGTGAAAGAAACAAACTTTCAGTACAACCTGTCTTTCTGCATAAATTCACTTCAGACATGTCTTTTAAGTGCTGTTCTTTCCAGTGTAACAACAGACCACCTAATTTGGTAGGCAGTTCTGATAGCAGCAATTCACCAGCTGAAAATCTCAGGCTTGTTCCTTCTTGCCTAGACAATTCCCAGCATTGTTATATATGGTGCAGTTTTAGGTGGTAAAAACCAGTGGGTTTTCCTGTATTGCATTCCAGCATTGGAACTCTAACTTGCATAATCACACCCCTGTCACCTCTGTAATAACTATTTCAGGTTTTGGTAGCGATGTAGCCCTAGAACAGCTAAGGTATTAACTCAAGCCTAAGATCAGGGTTGTGAATTCTTGATTGCATATTTCTGCATTGTGATTACCCAACTGTTTAAAGCTTGCCTATATCTGTACAGCAGTAATCCCACCTTTGTATTGATTTGGAAAACTGGTTTTGACTGAGATGTAAAGCAGAAGTAAAATAATAATACCTCAAATGCTCTCCCTCAGTGAATTGCAAAGGTGAAGAATTTTTTAGTGATGGTGAGTCTTCCATTGTGCATATCTATATAAGATATATTTCAATATAAGACATCTAGCTACCTGGAAAGTTATTGTTGTTGGTTGGTTGGTTTTGGGTTGTTGTTGTTTTTTTGTTGTTTTTTTCCTGAGCCACCATTATCTTAATTATTTTCTCCATATTTTAGTATTTTAGAACTTATCTGAAGTGTTTTATTTGTTTTAATGCTGCTCTTCTTTCCTTCTCAGGACAGTGGTGTCTCTGTCTAGGGACTTTAATAAACAGTCCAGTAAAATCAGTCTGCATGTCAGTGGTTCTTATAAAATGATCTTTATAATTAAGGTGTGAATTTAATTTTGAGTTTCAGATGATAAATGGCATAGCTTAAATTCTAAGTACCTTTTGAGTATGACACAGAATACTTTGGAGGATATTGTTCTTACTTATAAGAGTATTAATTGAGCATATGTAAAAAGCGAGTGGAGACAGAAGTAAAGTAATATTTATCAAAGCTAAATGTAGAGCTAAGAACATAACCTGGTACTTGGCTCCTCTGCTCCCAATATCCTGTCCATTAAATTGGTGTTGCCTGTGCAGTATCTACTGGTTCCCATCTGTACACAGTCCCATGTCCCACCACTTCTGCAAGATGAATCTTCCTGCTTTCTCATACAGGGTCACCCACCCCATGCTCTCCAGTTACCGTGTCCTGCTGTCAACCTTTTTCTCTTCCTTTGAGGGCTCAAACTCCATTCTGTGTGCCTGAAATTTTCTCAAGTGTTACATTATAAACATCCCAGTATTTATTTTGTGTTCTGCCTTGGGACCAATCAAGTGTTCTTCCTTAGTTTGGTTCCACCACCAATTATGAGAAAATAAAACAATTCCATTATTTTGCCATGTCTGGCACCTTCAACTGATAATTTAGAAAAATTCTTATGGTTTCCCCTTTCATACTTAGCCCTTGATTTGTCATCACGTAGAAGTTTATTCCTGCATTCTTGAGTCAACTGAAATTTTAGAACAGTTGATTCTTTTTTTTTTTAAGATTAGTGTGTTGCTGTTATTTTTCCATGTGCTTTTTTGCCCATTTAGTGTTCAGGACTTCAGTTTTCTGTTTGGTACAATATTTCTCTGTATTCCGATGCTAAAACATAGATGGTAACCACCTTTCCACCTTTCATGTAAATTATAGGAAATAGTCCTCCTTGGTTTTTTGTTTGGGTTTTTTTTTTGTTGGATTCTTTGTTTTGTTTTGTTTGTAGTTTTTGAAGATCTGTCATAAATCCTTTTGCTTTTCAACCATTTAACAGTTCTGCAAAGTACATCTGCAAAGATTGGGAAAACAGGAATCCAGTCTGTGTGACACATTTGTCTCCTTGGTGCTATTAAACTGTTTTTATTTACTTGTGCTAATTAGGTTTCTACTCCTTCCACACAGGACTAATCTGTGTATAAAGCACTGTATAAAGCTTTTCTTGTTTGGTTGATGCTTTACTGGTAAGGGAGAGTGACCTGTATGATTGTTAGATATTCAAATTATAATAATCCTGAGGATATGTGAAAAATGTAAGTTTAATTTCTTTAACTGTAAAAGGAAAAATTATGATAGTTAGATTTTGTGATGTGATAAGCATTTCAAGTTCTAAAGATCTATATTACAAATTTTTTTTATGTTTAAGTGCACCAGTCCTTCCTCCTTATCACAGCCCAATATTCTGAAATTAGGACCTCCAATAATGTAATGTTAAAGATGCTCCTTTTTTTAATACAAGTGGAAATCCAGCAACTTAAATGTAACAAATAATGGATAACAGTGCAGATTTGAAAAGATTTACTAGTTTTGTGCAATCATGACATCACTTCCTGTTAAAGGTTGTTTTATTTTGAAGTAGGAAGTGGAAGGTGGACATCAGCTGTGACTATATAATGTAAATTTGTCAACAGTCAATTTCCAGTGTTGCTTTTCATAGTGTAGTGATTCCTTTATCAATATATTTTCATGGTTAATGTAAGAATTTGTGTTGACTTTTTCCTATGATGTGTCGCTCAGTGTAGACTACTATGATAAGAGACTGAAAAGCAACAATGTAGTTAAAGCTGATGAAAGACAAACCTTCTACATTACAACTTGGTGTTACCAAAAGAGTATATTGTGTCTTATCTGTCTTCCCATATTTCTCCTAGACAGTGTAACTACACTATATGCCAGAGATCTTTTTGTTTTAATGTTTCAGTATTTTGAACAGTAATTCTGCATTAAAAAGTGTCTCTTTTTCAGAAAGAGAAATTAAATAAAGATATCTAAGACACCTAAATGCATTAAAAAAAATCAGATACTCTCTGAAATTATGTCAGGAAAGTTTCACCATATCTTCAATTCATCCTCCCAGCAGTGAAAGTTTTAGAGTTGGTTTATTTGTTTGGGGTGGGGGAGTTTGTTTGGTTTGGTGGTTCTTTTTTTTTTTTTGTGTGTATGTAGTATGTTTCCTACAGTGTAATGCATAAAGCCTCATTTTTAAAAAAAAGACTGAAAAGGTGCAGTTTTCCAGTCTACAGTCTGTTTTCTTGTCCATTTTTCCAAAGTCTGGCTGCAGTTCTATGAACATGACTATGTGAAAGGTAGGTAGATTAAATGTATTCTTTGATTTTACTGCCTTTATCAGATTGTTTTGCCAGCATCGCTTTAAGAGAAGCAAGGACATAGAAGAGCTTTCCAATAATAGTTGTCCATTGTTTTCCAGACACAAAATTTTCAAAGGTATTTTAAGGAAACTGGAAGTTGACAGAATGTGTTTTTCTTTCCATCATTGTCCTGAAATGAAGGTCTACCACATAGTAACACTAAAGTACAGGAGTAATAAACCAGTGGTTTTGAAATAAAAATTAGAAGGAAGAGAGCTTAATATCAGTACAATTGATATAACTAATAGATAAAACTGATGCTGGTTAGGGGCAAAATTACTGCTGAGTAGCCAGTAATCTTACTCAGCTCTCTTGTGCTGGAAGAAGGCAAGAATAATCTTCTGGATTTACTTCAGGTAGTATTTGGACAAATGCGATTCAACACATAATCCTGTCAGGAGCAGCCATATATATAAAATTTCAAACACAGAAGGATACAGACACTTTAACTAGAAGGAGTCACCCTTTGAATGTACACTCTGGTAAAATATGCTTAGGAAAAGAGTTTAATCTGTTGAGGGCTTAAAACCTGCAGTGAAAATTGAAGTCTGGCTGAGAACTTGAAGACATGCCTGCGTTTAATGGATTTATGAGCTTTTATTGCACCCATACAAGTAACCTAAGAAGCTGCTTTTCCTTGCAGGTGTAAAATGATTTACTCTAAGTTTCTACTTGCTAGTTGCTGATTGAGATTTATTTGTTGGGCTTGAATTTTTTTGGCATTTGTTTCATTCTCTATGTCTCTTTTGCATTGAAAAGTTAGTATTTAAGCCTTTTATTTATTACTGCTTTGAATTTCATTTATCCCACAGCTGACTTTTGTCTTTATTTCTAAGCATTCTGTCTTAAGGGACATGCATAACATCCCACAAAATAGTATAATCTTCTTTATGCTATTTCTAGTATTCCATAGCAACTGAGGGGAAAAAAAAAGAGACTAAACTGAACACTACAACACAGGCAATTCATTACAGATTTTCCGCTTAGTATTCAGTAAATTGTCAAGTCCTTATTTTCATCATTAGCATATTTTTCACAGAGCAGAAGCATAGCCATTTCTGGCAGACTGAATTAAATCTCTTTTACTTGAATGTGATAGAAGAAAACATTGTCAGGCTTTCTATGAAAGCACCATTTTCTGGCAATAATTTATTTCTCTGGAACTGTTTGCCATGGATGTCTTTTTGTTTCTGTAAAGATATGGGTGTGTATGTTTCAGTCTACCTGTAATTAAACTATTTCCTAAACTATTCCTTAACTATGCCTTAGTGGGGAAAAACCACAGAAAAATATATGAGGGTTTTTTTGGGTTGGTTTTTTTGTTTGTTTGTTTTGGGTTTTGGGGTGGTTTTTTTTGGTTTTTTGGTGGGGTTTTTTTGTTTTTTTTTTGTGCTCATATTGCATGAGCTGAGAAATTTACTAATTCTCTTTTAGACAGATTGATAGCTATGCACTGGCACAATTTAAAATTTTGTAGTACGTTTTTATAGAATCAAGCTCCCCAAAAAGCCTCAGAATTCCACTGTCTGAGGACAATGAAAAAGATCAGGTAGAATTACCCAGAAAATTTGTTGCAAACATGAATTTCTTTTCTTTGTAAGGCTAGCTGATAGCAATTCCATTTCATTCGAGTCTCATAGGTAGTCTTAATTACTGTGAAATTAAATTATGTGCATCCTTGTCATTTCAAAACAGAATTTAAAAAGTGCCTGAACATATTTTGCTTGCTTATGTACTGTCATGTGAAGTAAAAATGTTTTATTCAAGATCTGATTTTTCTTTCAGCAGTCTAGAAAGCTGTCTTCTATTTGTAGTCCCAGTAAACTCTGCATTTGTCACAGAATCTGTTTTATGACAGCTGTATGCTAGAACCAGTAATTGTGTGACTGATAGATATTTACAATATTAAAAGAGAACTGGGGACCAAAATGTATACCTCAAAGGAAAGTATAAATACAAGAACTTAGTAACTGCATGTATGAAATTGTGTTTTTGGGCTTGAACATGTAAATAACACTGACAGACACAAATTCACCACTGTACATGTACACATGCCCTTATATGCAAATAAATTGTAAATCACAAAATTGTAATCGAATACATCCTTTGCTCGGTTACGCCAAGAGCTGAGTATGGGAAAGAGCTCAAATGATCCTCAAGAACTGTTTTGCTGTTTGCCCTCAATAGCTAAAAGAGGACAAATTGATTTCTCCCTCATTTCCTTTGGTTTTCATTGTATTTGTAATATGAGGAAAGGAAAATGGGTTCTAGTAGTTCTTTACAGTAAGTACTACCTCCCAGCAAGAAAAAAGCAAGTGCATATAGCTGAGTCACCCTATTTAGGATCTTGCAGCATCCACAGTTACTGCTGCATCGTTAATGTTTCAATAATCTTGATTATGATACATTTATTTGCTATCAGAATCCATGAAGATACACTATTCAGAGTTTCACTGGCATGCTCTTATATGTAATTAGCAAATAAAATAAAACAAGTGTGGGATCCAGACAGCTATTCTCTCTTGCAAATGGCCCCTAATACTTGCTATTCCTTCCTTCCTTTCTTTTTTATATTACCAATATTCCTGGAGTTTTTATTTTCTAGACTGCTAAATACTTTGGGCAAACATTATCAAACATGAAATCATTTTGTAAAAAATAGCATGTCCTCTACAATCATCACAAAGGGAAAATATANGTTTTTGAGAAGATACCTTGAAGAATATATGACAAGCAGGAACTTTGCTTTTATTTGTTACTTTGTTTTGTTAAAGGCTGCTTGTTTTCTGTCAGGGAATCTTTCCTTAGCCAGTGAAAATTGGGCAGTTTCAAAGTGTATTTGTACTCGTAACTGTCTGTCCCCTTTGTCCAAAGCAAACATCGCTAAATCCAGTCCAATCATTGACTTTTTTCTGTTTGTAGTAGCAGTTTAATGATATAAACTATTGCATCAAAATATCATTCAGTCAAATTATATACTGAACTATATAAAGTAGTGTTGGTACAGGATTATTTGTGCCCAAGCTACAATCCAGGAATTAATGACATGATTTGCACTGTAAATAATTTAATATTCTACTTCTCATTCAATTTTTATTGAAAACAGAAAGCAGTTTTGAGTTATGACGGAATTTTTTTTTGTGATCCACGTTATTTTTAGTTTCTCTGGCATGTGTGGCTCAGCTCCTTCATTCAAATGGACTTTAATAAGGACTTCAGCAGGCTTCCTTTCAGGTGGAATGATGTGGCTATCAAAAATGACTAGCCTGAAACTTTCATTTTTGTCATCCATTCTATATTTTCAGAAAATATTTGATGATTTCTTTTGTTGCAGTTTGAAAGCGTTGTATGTGACATTTTGAAATTAGATTGACTTTTATTTATAAGTGAAATAGAAACTTAAGTTTCCCAGTTCCAGACTTAAGGAGCTGTCTTAAGTCAAAGAAGAAAAGGAGATCTACTAATAGACTAATTTGCAACAGCTGGAGTAAGTTAAAACACAAAAATAAAAGTATCTGCTTGGTCCTTTGAGGGAAGGAAAAAAAGCTTTACTATGCTGTTTTGCCAAGTTAAACTCCCTTACGTACAACAAGTATAACGTAAACATTTCGTATCAATGCAAATATTTTAATTTGACACAATACAATAAATCATATGCTGCTATATTTTTAAAGGTACAGGGTGTACTGTGATTTCCCATTCTGTATTTATCTTCAGGCTTTTCTTACAGGCAAGGGCTCTTAAAAAATATTTTATGCACATAATTGGCAGATATTAGTCAGCAAATTTGTAGTAGTTACATTTATTTTAATGTTTAGGATGAAAGTATGGTCTTGCTTATACAACTATTTTTCTAGGAATAAGTATTACTAGAACACAATAATTTGCTTCAGATCTAATTTTATCATGATTACTCCCAACTTCCTTATTCTTTGTATCAATTTGATTTTTCTGCCTCTTTTGGTGATTAAGTAAAACATTCTCAAGTTCTGAATGACTCTTTAAATTACAAGAATAATGAGAAAAATCTTCTGTAAGGAAAAAAATTATTCTTTTTATTCATGCATTCTCTCACATGATATGAAAAACTTTAGAATTAATTTTTTTTTCAATTGAATGTGAATTGAAGATGTAGAAATAGGTTGTTCTTTCATGTCCTAACTTTCTCTTTTTGCATTGGTTGCGATGTTGTGGATGTTAAAAATAAGCATGTGGCTTCTGCATAATTGTGCCAGAATCTGACATTTAGTTTCAAAATTCTGAATTCCTTCAGTTAGAAGTTATGTCCTAATTGAAAACTAGAAAGAAGGAACAAAGAAACTGTGGAGAACTGAACTTTGGTGAATCAGAAGGCATATGGTGCACTTTCTTTGGTTTTGAATAGAAATGGACAAAACTAAAATTAAATTTAGGGATTGCAGTTGTTCTTGCTTCATAAAAAAAAGGTTTACTATTATTTTATTTTTCTGCTTTAAAAGAAATACGATTCTTTTATCAGAATAGGAAGTTATAGGATGAAGGTGGGGAGGGCAGGAGAGAAAGAGAGAAGACACTGGGAGAAGAATAAGGGGGAGAGAAGAGATAGGAAGCAAAGACAGAAGATGGGAAGGTAGAAAGATAAAGGAGAGAGGAAAGGAAAATAAAAGAAAATGAAAAGATAGAATGAAGAGGTGTTCGTGACAATTCTCTGGCAGTGTGGGGCTGCAGGGCCAGACACAGCCTTGTGGCTGAGACAGTGGTGCCTCTGGAGTGACATATTTAAGAAAAGGCAAAACCAGCACTCAGGTAGAAGAGGAGGGTAAAAAATAGTGTGGGACAGTGGTGTGAACACCAAGGCCAGAGAAGAAGGAAGGAGGCGCTCTGGGCAGCAGAGCAGAGGATCCCTTGCAGGCTGTGGAGGGCCACACCACAGCAGGGATCTGCACTGCAGCTGGTGGGGAACACAATGCTGGGACATTTGGCTATTTCCTGAAGGAGGTGCTGCCCACGGAGTCCAGGCTGGTGCAGACAAAAACTGTGAGGAGAAAGCAGCAGCAGAGAGGAACAGTTGTGGACTGCATGTAACCCCTATCCCTCAGTGCCACTTAGTGTGGGGAAGGTAGAGGAATTGGGAATGAAGGAGGAAGGTTGACCCTGGAAGGGGAAAGCTCTTGTTAAAATTTTTTTGGTCTTTATTTCTCTCTACCCAAATCTTTTTTAATTGGCAATAATGTGTTTTCATCAAGTCAACTCTGTTTTGTCTCTTACTGTAAGTTGTAAGCAATCTCTGTGTCTTTATCTCAACCCAAAAGTTTTTCATCCCTTCTTCTCCCTGTTTCCTGTTGGGGAGGGGAGGGAAAGGCTGGGTGGGCATTTGACTGCTGACCAAGGCAAACCCACCACAGCAGGAAAGAGGAAAAGCAAAGGAGAAAAAGAGAGGAACAAATAAGGTAAAGAGAAGAGAAAGGAGAGGAATAAAGATTGAAGGAAAAAAATTAAAGAAAGGAGAAGGAAGAGAGAAGTGAAAAAGAAGAAAGAAAAATAAAACTGAGAAAAGAGAAAATAAGAGAACGAAGAGAAAAGATAAGGGGGCGAGGAAGAAAGAAAAGGATTGAAAATAAATACAGGAAAACAAATAAGAAAACAACAAAAAGTAAGAAAGCAGGCAGAAAAGGAAGAACAGAACATAGAAGAAGAGGAGGACAGAGGAGGGAGAGAAGATAAAAAGGAAATGGGAGAAATTAAAGGGGAAAAAAATGTACAGTGGGAGAGAGAAGAGAGAAAAAGGAGAGGAAGAGAAATAAAGAGAAGATTGAGAAGAAAAAGAAAGATAAAGGAAAGAACTGAAGAAAAGCAGACAGAGAAGAAAATAAGAGAAAAAGGTCATGAAAAGTAATGAAGTCCAAGCAAGTTCACTGTGGTCGAGGAATCTGTAGCTGAATGCTTTTAGCAGCAAAGTTAAAATTTTTAACTGACAGAAAGAGCTCATATGTGGTAACCAAGACCCTGGAAATTACTTTCCATCAAGTAAAAGTGATAAAATCCCTATATTAAAATAACTCAACCTTGGTTTCAGCATTGCCATTCAATAAATAGGTACATTATTTCCTGGTAAAAAATTCCAAAGACATTGTAAATAAGCATTAAGAACTTCCTTACTGATTTGGACCGACTACTTAGGTGGGTGGGTAGCATGGCTGAAATAGTGTAGCAAACTCTGGCAGGCCAGCACGTTGGCATGCATCAGCTTTAACTTTGCCCTCTTACTTAAAAGTAGGGGCAAAGTTACTGAGCTTATTTAATTCGGATAACTAAGTAGGATTTTTGATAGTAAGAAAGAAATCTGTTTAAGTTCAGCATAGCAATTTACTTTCACACTGTTGTTTTTATCAGGAAAAAACATTGTTTAATAAAGTAATGTCATATTACGTCCTGGTAGCTCAACATTCAGTAACATATTAAAGATTTAAAGATTTCTGATGTGAAAAAGTGAATCCATAATTCTCATAAAATATAAAGAATAGTTTTAAACTGCGTAATACTTAGTAAAGTTCTTTATATAGTACTTTCCTTGGCAGTACGCTTTTATTATATCCTTAATGGTTAAATCTTGCCATAGTTTAAGTATTTTCACTGACATACATCACATGCCTTTTAGAATTTAATTCAGATAGGTCTTAGCAGCATGTTGTGCTTTGCCTTTTGAGTTTTGTTTTCATTACTGAGGGAAGGTAGATGCATGTTCATAGGCCCATCTTCAAGTTTTACAAATTTAGTTGGAATTGGTTTTAGTGGCAACGGCTGGGAAATTGCATTGAAATCACTTGAGAGAGCCAGGAACGTGCCAAAAGGCTCCAATGGAGGAACGTGTGGGCGTGTGGGGCTCCATCAAGCTTGGTAATTCTGCATTCCCTCAGCAGGGTGGTACCCCCTCCTTGCCTCCCCCCTCCTGTGCATCCTCTGGCGCCAGATGCAGCACCCCACGGGGTTACGGCTGAGGCGAGCCAGCTGCATCTGGCACGTAGGTTGGGGAGCGGCTGGAGGGAGCGCGGGGCGTTAGCTGACAAAAGGTGAAATACAGGCCTTGCTCTGAGGAGTCTGAAATGGGAACCAGTTGTGTCAGTCTGAGGCCATCCTTCTCCAGTTACTGTAAACCAATATTGTAGCTGAAAGAATAATCTTGTTCTCTCCAAGCTGCTTTTCCTATTCCGGGCTGCCCACCTCCCTGGATGCTGGCACAGGCATTAACATGGCTGTTTGGGGAAATAATCAAGTTTTAAATAAAGGGAAAAGGGATGTAAGGGGAGAGTGTGTCATGGAGACAGGAACATGTGGTCTGCCTTAGAGGGAAGCCACTCAAGCTGCTATTTTGAGTGGCAGAGCTGATAGAAAGTGACATGAGTCCAGTATTAGCCCTGGTGTAAACCTCACTGGTGAAAGCAGAAACTGCTCCATGGCCTTACAAAAAGGTATAGAAGTGCACTATTGCTGACATAACTGCAGGGTGGCGTCTTGTAACCAGTACAGCTGTGGTAACAGAAGTCCCTGCTGTGGATGATACGAAAGGCTGGAAATTCTTCTAATCAATCAGGGGAGGAGTGTCGCTGGAAGCTGTGACCTGCGTCAGGATTATGGTCCTGGTACAGCATGATAAAGCAGGAATCCTACTCAGTCTTCTGAACTGGGCCTGGCTCACTAGTGGTTTTCTGGCAACACTTTGTTCTTCCTTTTTTTCCTCTTTTTCATTGTGCAACAGAGTTAATGAAACCACTGTCAGATGGGCTTGCCTCTGTGGGTGGTGCAGCAGCTCAGAAGTCCTGTTGTTCTTTTGCAGTATATTTTGTCACTTTGTTGCAGACCTCCAGCAGAGGCAGCTAATCAGAGAACAAGCAGTTGCAGCAGTTTCCAGGCTTCTTGAGGAAGTTTCAGGGAAAATAATCTGGGAGCTCCAGTTTTGGGAGCTTTGGTGGTACACTGCAGCACGTCAGGGCCAGCCTGTGGAGGCATTTGACTCTGTCAGTTCTGTCAGACAGCTTTTGTTGACCACTTACTGGTTGTGGACTACCTATGTAGTAGTCATAAGCTCACTGTGGATAGAGACTCCTAAGATTGGGAAGATGGAAACTTAGGATCTCTGGCAATAGAAGAAAGCTTCTCTGCCTATGGAGAAGGATAGGTGTGGTGCACTGGAGGGAGGTTAGTAGGATTGTCAGAGGAGACCGTCAGAGCCAACTGAGGCTCAGCCATGTTGTGTACATGAAGAGGAAAATGAGGGTGACAGTTATTTGAGATCATACCATGACAGAGACAGTCACCTGTCTTCCAGCCTGGTGTACTTGCTATAGCTGGAGTTTTACTTCTTGTTGCGTACTTGAATCACAGATGTTGCAGATGGACATATCTGAGGGTAGTCCAGCCCTCAGACTTCACCCCTTTAGTTCATCCATGTGGTTTCCATGATACTACTGGGATGAGCCCAAGTATGTTCAAAGTGACTGCACGGCCCTGGTGGCAAGGGTGAAGAACACAAATGCCCAGGTGGTGTTTTTCTCAATCCTGCCAGTGAGGTGGAAATGCTCAGTGGCAGAGGACACATCCATCAAGTCCAAGTCTTGCCTGCATGACTGGTGTCATGGGCAAAGCCGTAGCACCCCCTTTGAGGAATAAGGACTCCTGAATAGGGACAGGATTTATAAGATGGAGTATGGCAAAGGCATCTTTGCTGACAGTCTCAGTCTTCTTTTCTGGAGGGCTTCGAAGCAGCTACTTAATGTGAAGGTTGCTGGAATTTGAAGAGGAGTAAAGGCATGGGCAGCATCATGGAAGTGTCTGGGGAAAAACATAATTGGAGAAACGTACTGTTTTTATGCAGTCTCTGCACACTTTCGGAGCACTTTAGGGCTATAAACACATGAGGGGATAATGCACACAATAGGGTCCTACTGTGGATAGATGGAGGGATGCAGGCTGACAAAGAGGGGCAGTGCGTGCAAAGGAAGAGGGGTGGGAGTGCACAGTGCATTGCCCTGGAGTGAGTACTGAGCGTGAGGCAAAACAATGTGAGTAATGCTGTGGTAAACATGTGCTGCAGACCATCTGGCCAAGAAGTAGATGAGGCCTTAAAGTAACTGCTGGGTGCCTTGCAATTATTGCAGACCATAGTAGCTGTGGGGGATGCAAGCAAGCCAGGACATTCCTGAAAGACAATTTCTTGACAGAGGTGATGTGCTTCCTGGACTTGTTACATGTGAACAAGGAAGGGTCTGGTTGAATGTGCGAAGATGCTATGGGAAATGATGCCAATTACCTTGCTGAAGTCAAGGTAGAAGGCACCCACTGCAGTCGTCTCATGCACAGAACCTGTCATCTGAACATAGAAGGGGAAGAGGCTGGCCAAGCATGATTTGCCTCTTCTCACTCATACTGGCTTTCTGCCACACTTGCTAGACTTTTTGTGCATTATAATGAGCCATTCTCATTCATCAAGGAAGGCAAGACAGCTTTCCTGGACCCTTTTGTCCACAGTTTGAAGATCAACCACGGCCAAGGCAGTCACCAACCTTCATACATAGCATCTTCACAGCAAATTGATGACATAGGAACTCAATAAGCAGACAGTAAGGTAGATGAAAATTTGCTTTTGATTGCAGACCCCAAAGTGTTTTGATCAGAGATGCTAACTCTAGTTAATGACTGGTTACTAAGTGGTGTTGCTCACACATTGATACTAGAGCTGTTACTGGTCATGTTGCTGTTAAACACCTAGAATATGGGACAGAGCACACATTCAGCACGTTTAGAGGAAGCAGTTGGTCCACTGAAGACTAGGCTGTTGTTCAGAGGGATCTAGACAGCAGAGAACTGTGCTAACTGGAATTTTGTGAAATTCAACACAGGCAAGAGCAAGCTTCTTCATCTGGAACACAGTAATCTTTGGTGGTATAGGCTGAGGGCTAACAGGGCAGGAATCAGCTTTGCAGAAAATTACCTGGGAGTCCTGGTGGTTAACAAGGCAGCTATTAGTCCATCAATGTGCCCTTGCAGCAAAGAAGGGCAAGCCCTGGTTGGGCTGTGTTAGCAGGAGTGTGGCCAGCAGGCCAAGTGAACTGATCCTTCCCCTCCGTTCAGCGCTTGTGGGACCGCATTTGGAGAACCATGTCCAATTTTCAGCCTGCTGTTCCAGGGAAGAGATTGATACATCAAAGTGAGTCCAGTGAAGGTTCACCAAGACGGCTGGAGGCTGGAGCATATGGTGTATGAGGAGAGGCTGAGAGCTGGGCTTGTTCACACAGCAGAAGAGAAGGCTCGGAGGGATCCCATGGCACTCCACTGCTAACTAATGGGATTGTGTAGGGAAGACAGAGCCAGGCTTTTCTTGGAGGTTGCGTAGTGACAGCATGAGAAACAGCAGAATGAGAAAAAAGAGAGAGGCAACAGACACAAATCAGAACGTGAAAGATTCTGATTTGATACTAAGAAAAATACTTTCCCAGTTAGAGCAGTTAAGCACAGGAGGAAGACTGTCCAGGCAGGCTGTGAAGTCTCCGTTCTTGGAGATTGCACAAAACTTGAGTGGACAAGGCTGAGATCCAAGTGGCCCTGCTTTGAGCAGAGGGTTGGACTAGATAACTTCTGGAAGTTCCTACCAGTGTAAATTATATGAGTGCATAAAACTTGGTAGAGCTGAATGTTCTTAAACATAGCTGTAACTTTTTTTTTTTTGGAGGGGCAGGGGTGGGTGTGGTGGGTTGGTGTGTATTTTTTATTTTGCATTTGACTAATCAGTTGTATATCAATAACATACACACACACACACACACAAGATATTCTTAAAATACTACAGGGAAAGTTGTGGAGACTGGCCAATTAAAAAGCCAAATTAAACAAGAGAACTTGGGATAATTTCATACAGGTCCCTTGTGTAGAGTGATTAAGTTTTAGAGGCCAAAAGGCATTCAGTGATTATTGGCTATGTCTTGTTCAGCATAGTCACTTTACTTTCCACCTTAACAATTTTTTTTTCTTGAGGAGTAAGCTTCACCCACCTTGGAGCCAAGAATATTTGGAAGAGTGGGGTGTTTTTTTTCATTTTATACATTGCACATTTTGTGGCAATGTTTTTCTTGGGTTTAGTACATTTTTGACTGCAGCACAGTCATTACTTCATTTTTCTAAACATATGTATTTAAAGCCCACAAGAGTCTGTGAAATCTGATACTAAAATAAGACATCGTATATTTATAAAAAACATGGTTTCTTTAAGAAAGCCATTTTTTAACCTCTACTCCAGAAGTCCTTTAATGTGGTAGGAATTAATTTTTTTCCTTTATTTATAGTTTTGTCCTTCATGGTGGTTATTGATATTGGAGTAGAAAATGAAAAATGTACTACTGCATTTTAATGCAATCAGTTAAAACTATTAAAAAGAAATATTTTATTAAAAGAGAAAAGGACAAAAAAGTACATTCTTGAATAGGAAGCAGCTGTCAGAGAGAACTGTGTTATTTAACCAGTATAAGAATTCTTACACAAAAAAAATCAAATAGTTTCTTTTAAGTGGTGTTGAATGAGGAGGGTGTTTTCAGTCCAGGGGACACCTTAGCTGTCATGACTCTCTCTGATGCATGCTGATTTCTTGTTCTTTTGGGATGATTTTCCTTCTGAAAAGCTTTTCTTTCCAGATGATTTCAAGAGGTGCTCTTTAATATTTGCCTGTGTCTTTCAACAACACGTTCAAAGTGCCCTTTTTTGTTAGCATTGCTTTTTTTCTTGTATTATATGTACTACATCTAATGAAATGGTAAGGATCTAAAGTACAGATATGCATTTACACATATCCTTTCTTTGAGATTTTTCTTCACAAAGAAGGAAAACCTGGGGTTTTCCCATGTGTTAGAGAGCACAGAGAAGTGTAAACATTTCTCAATAAAACTTGTATTCTCATTTCCTTTCTGGTTGAGGAATGCTTGTTGCCATATGTGAATATCATTTAAAGAGGTGTCATGGTGTTTCAAATATACTTTACGGAATGTTCAAAGTATTCAAGGAGACCTACTCAGAGGCATGGCTGGCAAAGGGTAATCAGCCAAAAAAATGGCTAGAGGTATTTGAATTTCAGGAAAATTGTTAATATCTTTCAGTGTGTAGTATATACTGTGGCATTGGTACAACGAGTTTGTGTGCTTTTTACTTTCTCTTCTCAAATTTACCTGCTATACTGAGTGTCTTGTTTTCAGGTACATTATAAATATTTTCTTGGGAAAATCTGTAACAGTAGCTCTATAAAGTTCTGTTCAGGAGCACTTAAATTTTACACAGGTTCTGTAACTTTTATAAATAAAGGTTTTCTTGTGACAGAAAATGGTTAAAAAGAAAAAGGAAAAAACCTGGCTGGCTTAAGTAGTACTGATATTTACAGTGAACTTTTATTCACAGGGCTTTTCATTTTATTATTTTAGAAGAGTCAAAATAAAGCTCCACTTTCAGCATGGATGAACACCATTTGCTGTTTTCTTCTGAAACATTACTGTGGCTATTGTCACCAGGTTTGACACCATCAGAAGTTTTCTCATGCTGCCAGCACCATGAGATAAAATAGACTTTGCTCTAGATAGCAAAGATTCTTTACCAATGCTGTACAGTATCAGAACTTCATCTACCTTGGCCTCAGACCACAGAGCATTCAAAAGGTAAGGATGGAAATGCCAAACCTGATTGAAATGTCTGTGGAAGGCCATTGCACAGAGCAGAGTGCAGGATCAGATGTGTTTTCAGTAATCTTTACCCGTGAGGTAAAAAAGAAACATCAGATACTTGATAGTGCTGCAATACAGGTAAAAGGTGAAAAAGTGCCGGTCTATGCCATCATTTGCAAAAGTGAGCCAAATTCTTAGCTACTGAGAGGGAATTAGAATTAAAATTTATGTGTAGCCATGCATGAGAGCTTTGCTTTCCAAGAAACATCTTTGATTATGTGGTCAATTAGTCACTTGTAACTGACTGTGGGTAAATGCAGCCAGACTGGCAAATTCTTAAAGAAAAAAGCCACATTTTCTTATCAGCATCCCCTGTCTTTCTATCCTGTTTGCCTTCAGCTAACAATTTCATTCACTTGTCCACCTTAGTTTTGACATGATGATGTATGTCTAGGAGTTTATTACGTTAGTGTTTTATTGTATGTGTTAATGCCCTGTAATTACTGTGCACAATGACTATATCTAGTTGTACAAAAGGCCCAGAGGAAGATTGCTTCATGCAAGAGGATCCTAGGATTAGTAGAAATAGGTCTTAAGGGTAGTGGCATAAGCTCCAGTATTTGTTTATTATATATATTCTTCACAGGAGACTTGAATAATATTTATGTTTCTCTTCCAAGCAGAGAGTATGTTGTTTAATGCTTCAAAGGTGGTTTGGTAATAGAGTAAGAAAACCTGTTCTGTGAAAGCAGTTTCACTTCTGACTCCTTCCCTGATTCAGATTTGGGTTAATTCAAAATGTAAAACTAAGGTGAGATTGTAGATGAGATTTCCTGCAGAGAATGCAAACCCCCCTCACCCTCCCCCCCTTTTCATAATACCTAGCTTGAATTTAGGATCCAGGTTGTGTTTTTATACATTGTTGCTCCAGATCGTTTCATATTTGAAGGACATTGATAAGGTTCAGTTTCTTGATAACATATCACTTTAGTCAGCTGTGATTCCAGCTTCTCCCTCGAAGCGGCAAAGGGCGGGGTTCAAGTTCATTGCTAGGTTCTTCTGGTTTAGATATTTGGGGGTCAGTACTTTGGTTAACTTCAGTGAAAACTGGTAGGAAAGTTCTGCTAGTTTGTAAGATAGACATGGGGTGTCTATGACAGATGTGTTACATCTGTGTACGTGTCTGTACTGGTCCTTGTTTTTTTCACCATACTACCCATAATTTGCCTCTATCTCCATCTGATGTAAAAAACCAAGAAGTCTGTATGAGAGTCGAGTCTGAAGCAATGTCAGTAGTACAAATAATGAATCTTTTCCCTTAGCATCTTATGGTGGTTATTTGCAGTGTGTGAGACTGTAGACAAATGAGCCACACTACTCTGTCTTGTTGCCTGATAGCCTGGTTTATTTGCTCTGCCCAAGAATAGTAGCCCTGTTGGTGAAATTCATAGGCTGAAAGCCAGGTACCAGGTGTGAAGCAAAAGTAGGACCAGAGATGTAAAAATTTTCTTCAGGATGCTGCCCAAATGAGAACAAAACTGATATTAATTCTGGTTAATGTGGATAAAAATTACTGAAAATAAACTTTAAAAAATATGTTTATTTTAGGAATTGTCTTTTAATCCTTTAAAATACATTTAAATATTCAAGTGGGAGAGCCTATGTTAGGAATAAACTTGAACTATGATTTATTCAGACTGTATAAATAATATTCAACCTGTATGTACTTCAATTCCTATAAAACTTAAGCAAATAACTTAAGGCTTAAGACTTTATTTATTAAGACTTTATTATTTAAATGGTTAAAACTTCAGAACATAAATAGTTTTGACAGTCAAGTCGACTGTTCGTATTGAGTAGTCTCTGTAGTTCTCATTAGTAGTCCTTTTAAAATTAAAAAGCCAATTGGAAGCTCAAAAACAAAAATGCTTCTTTTATTGCTCCAATTTATGAATAAGAACTTTGTGTGAGAGGCTGAGATCTTCCAGCTCTACAGTTTCACTAGACTGTATATATAAAAATAGTAGATGGTTCCCTAGCTACCTTCTACCCACATATTAAGAGATGGTTTTATTGTTTAATAAATCATGTTGGATATGTGATATTTTGGAAAGTCTCTCCTTTTTTCTTTTTATATCCTGCACATCTAATGTATTTTCGTTCAGCATTTAAAAGTCAATCTCTTAATCAAATTGTGGTTCTTTCCAGAAATTATTTGACAGAAATAAGTACACTTGTAATGATTTAGTAAATATAGTGTCATTGCTATTTTAACATCAGAAAATACGACATGGATTAACTTCTGTACAATAAGTTAGCAATTGATGAATGCATTTATAGTCTCTGAATAAACAAAAAGTGAGATTACATCAAACCTCTATTTATTGGCTGATTGGGATATTTTAATAATTTCAAGCAATGAACAAATTAACCTTGCAGTAGGAAATAAATGGAAAAAATCAAAAGCAAGATTTTAATGGATTGTTCAAATCAAGTTTTCTGTTTGATAATTTAAATTGGTTTAGCTTGGATTATCGTGTTTAATCTTATGATTTTGCTACTGAAATAAGGATGGCTGAGTACAATTGTACCTGGAATATTAGTCTGTATATAACATTGTCTGAGAAAACAAATATACAGCCTGCAGTCTTCCTCTGTGTTTTGGGTTTTCATGGCCAGGTTTTGATAGCGGAGAGCTACAGGGGTGGCTTTTGTGAGAAACTCTCAGAAACTTCCTCATGTCTGATGGAGCCAATGCCAGCTAGCTCCAAAACAGATCCACTGCTGCTCAAGGCCAAGCCCATCAGCCATGGTGGTGATGCCTCCTGGGTAGCAGAGCTAAAGAGGGGGGAAAAAACCCTGCACAACAGAAACCACAGCTGCAGAGAGGAGTGAGAATATGTGAGAGCAGCAAGTCTGCAGACACCAGGGTCGGTGAAGAAGGAGGGAGAGGAGGTGCTCCAGATACTAGAGCAGAGATTGTCTTGCAGCTTTGTGATGAAGACCATAGTCCTGAAGGACNGAAGGACTGTACCCTGTGGAAGGAACCCACTCTGGGGCAGGGGGAGAATGTGAGGGGTCCTCACCCTAAAGGGGTGATCAGCAAAGACAGTGTGTGATGAACTGACCACAGCGCCCATTCCTTGTTCCCCTATGCTGCTGGGGAGGAGGTAGAAAAAACCATGAGTGAAATTAAGCCCAGGAAAGAGGGGAGGGTGGAGGGAAGGAAGGTGTTTTAGGGTTTGGTTTTATTTCTCCTTTTCCTACTGTGATTTGATTTGTAATAAACTCAATTCTTATTTCCCCAAGTCGAGCCTCTTTTGCCCATGGTGGTGATTGCTGATGATCTTTCCCTGTCCTTACCTCAAGAGCTATTCCTTATATTTTCACTCCACAACCCAGCTGAGAAGGGGAGTGATAAAGCAGCTTTGGTGGGCAAGTGATGTCCAGCCAGGGTCAACTGGTTGGTTTGTTAGACTAACTTGAAGTATTTAGTGCTGAAAAAGTTGTAGGTGGTTGGCAGGAAATCTTGCACTCACCACTAGCTTTATTTTCCACTATTTACCTGTGCTCTCTGCTTCCCTCTGTGCCAAGGGAAAGATCCTGTGCCTGTGCCATTTGAATATATTAAAATCTCTGGGTCTTTTATTCAGTCTTCAATTCACTGGACCTCTCCTGGTTGTTCCTCCTGACTCCAGACTGGAAGAGTTTGCCTTGGCCCCAGCACCAGCTGCTGCTGCAGCACTGTCAGCTCAGTCAAGCCTGGCTGTGGGAGGAGAGCAGCTCTAGACTGGTCAGCAGCAGTTTGCCTGTCATCTTCATAAATAGCACAGCTATCTTCTTGTCTTGGTATAGCTGCTTAGGTTCCTTGTGGTATTCTGTGTCGCTCCTGAGCTAGGTCACAGCTACCGTCTTGTGAGGCAGGTTGGGACATCTTGTTGACACTTGACAGCAGGATTGTGGGAACATGGTTCCTTGAAGATTGTGGGAAAGCTTTTAAGAGGAAGCCAAAGGGCTGCATCAAACCAGGCATGCAGTGCTGTGTGGAACACTTTGGCAAACAATGCACATCTAGACATCGAGTCACTTTTCCACCATTTCTAGCTGCTATATATGTTGGGACAAGTCTACTTAGGGTGCATGATTAACCTCAACCTTAACCAAGATTTCAATTTATGGAAGAGATAAAGAATGACAGGTTACAGTGGTGGATGGATGCTCAACAGATCATTCAGTACAAACACTGGGACAGGTTACAGTCTGTGTATCAGCCAGGACTGGCTTGTGTATGATCTTCTAATGAAGGTCATTTTACAAACTCCGCTGCTCTGTTCTGGTGTTGATTAAAACATCAGCAGCTACATTCACACTTTTAGCCTATCCATGAACTTTCTTCCCCCATTGGCCATGAAGAACATTCATCTCCACTGACTTCAACAGCCTTTTACATATTTCTGGAAAATTATGTCTTCTTTTACTTTTCCATTTATTCTACCACACAAATGGGTTTTCTGCAGCCTTCCCTGGTAAGTTCTATTTTCTTTATCTGTTGTCACTCTAAAATTGGTGTAAATTACATGCATTATGAACAACATATTGCGTTCTGTGTGACTTCAACTTATGCCTAGAAATTAGTTCTTAAGCCTTTTGGTTTTACTTCATTTCTAGCAGTGAGTAAAAATTGTTGCTCCCTTGTGACTGTTTGTGGATGTGTATAAAAAGAGCAGATGATTTCAAACAAATAAATATTGAAGAAATTTACGACACCTAGGTGCTCCTCCTACAGCAGTCGTCATTAGATTTAGGGACATGTCAGGAAGAGGAGAGGGTTACACCACGTGCAGTGGGGCTGAGTGACTGAAATGCAGTGCCTGCTGCAGGACCCAAGGTGCCTTGTCTCCAAAGTGTCAGGGAGCTTTCACTGTCTGCCACACTATATTGCCTGGACAAGGCAGCTTTAGTCAATTTATTTTCCATATTTAAGACATCGGTTTTTTGCCAAGATCATAATTTTTGTCTCTTGGCAAGCAGTCTAGCAAAGACCATAAGAATTATATGTATAACCATGGAAGTTTTCAGGGTTTTTCTGACAGAACCACGTGTTTGAGAACTTTACAATATAAAAATAAGTAATGTTTTTACAGATTTTTAATAGGGTTTTGGGGAGGGTGGCAGAGGAGGAAGTAACTGAAATCCTACATGTTTTAGCAGAGATTGGTGTGTGGAAAGTCTGGCATTTCAATTTAGGCAACACTGGCTGCATGACCAGTAGAGGGAGCCCAGAATCACAAAATGATGGAGATATTTTTGACTGGGGGAGTTGAGGGTGCAAAGTTTGATTTGATAATATACAGGAATTTTGAAGGGATGCACTGAGTACTACCAGCTTATAGTGATTTTGGGAAAGAGAATTTATGAAACATTGAAAAGCCTGATGTCTTTTAAATGATCAAGTTGTATTAGCAACATTTATTATATATTGGAAGGTTAATGAGTGTTTTGTTTTCTTTTCTTTCCCATGTTGCTGGTTGTTGTAACGTCATAACATCACTTTTACAGAAAGTAAGTAACTTTTCATCTTTTAAATCTTTTTGAAAGTATGTGTGTTTGGGAGGGGGGTAATACCGCTTGTATATGTGTATAGATGTATATGTATATAAAATGCACATACAAGCAGAAAAATACCAAAATAAAGACATACTGATACAGATTGTAACTTCTATATATGAATGACTTCTAGAATGCCATAGTGGTTTAAAGCAGTTTCACTCAAATGATGATAAATAGTATGAAAGTTCTGCATCTGAAGACTGTAAATGGTAAACATATTTCTTGTGTGCAGACTATGGCAATAAAACTTGCAGCATATGGATTTAAAATATATTATGGCTCTAAAACTTTGCAGATATCAAGTTAAGAAGTAGAGTATTATTATATCCAATTTCATTCAGCTGAATCAAAGTTGAACTGATTTGGAGTGTTTCAAGAGCTTAGGTCAAGCTGTGCCATTTTTGATATTCAGAGACAGTCAGCCTTATATTGGCAGGCCTTGACTGCTGTATTAATACATGCCAGGAGCTCTGAGCAGAAGGAACATGTCCTCAGGCTGTAGAAGAATTTAGAAAGCATGCAATAGGTAGCACAGATCCTTCAGAAAGTGCTCTATGATTCAGACATCAGTCTGCATCATGGGATCTTTGATTGCCGGCTTTTTGAACTGCAGTCCCAAGTGTTGTGATAGCACGTGTTGCAAGCGTTTCCAGCATCAGCTGTGTATGACATTTGGGATTTTTAATACAGTGTTTTAAGGATGCCTGTGCTGATGGGAGAATAGACAAGTAGTTTCTTGACATGTGTCAAAACAGCACTGACAAAGGACACCATGGAACTTCAGTTTGATCTGTTAGCTCAAGAAAATCCCACCCCTCAGTATTCCCAGATTATTTTCATTTGCAACTTAAGTGTGTTCTGTGTGGTTTGTTTTGTGCTCCTTAAGGACATACCCAAGTCCAGTTTTCAAGAAGGGTGGATATGGCCCTTTGATTGCATGCCATTAAGAGTTGCAAATATCTGTAAAGAAACAAGCATAGCAGTAGTTAAAGTGCTTCGTGGCTCAGTAGCCGATTTGGTTTCTTTCTAAGTCAGAGAGTAGTTTCTATTGTCCACTTGCCAGTTGTCTAGACTTTGAAGATTAAGATATCTGCTATGAGCACAGTAGTGATTATGAGGTGTTGCCAAATCCTCTATTTTGGGTTCATTCATCCTGTATAATTTTAATTGGTTAATGATATCTAAAAATAGTTGTGGGGTCCAGAGTATCTCCATCAGAATAGGAGGAGAATACAAATTGTGCATACATGCACACACAATTTTGTTTCTTGTTGACGTACCAAGTTTGTGTTCTGCTGCAGAGTCAGCAAGTTCTTTCTGTCTTGCAGAGAAAGCCTTAATCGGTGATAATGTTTCACTAAAAAGATCCAAGTCTGAGAGAGTTGGAATTGCTTCACGTTACGTATGTTAACATATGGAAGAAATTACACAACCATAACTGCTGCATTAAATGCTTTGTGTCTTTGGTTGTCAAGCATTAATACAGTAAAGAAAATGTGTAAAGAGAAGTATCCTACATATTACAAAAGTGTTTAAGTAATCGTTAAACTCAATGAACTCTCTTAATGTCTTCTGTCCCACTGCTAGCAGTATCATTTTATTTCCAACATATTTCCGTTTGTATTTTGTTCAAGTATTATATCAAAACCAAATGTGGAGCTAGTTTTATTTGCAGGGAAGAAAAAGAAACAACAAAAACTTGTCAGGGTTTTCATATTATGTGATCGTGTTTAGAATACCCATGAAATAAATACCCATTACATATCTGATGTGTTTATCAACAAGCAGCATTTTTACCTGCAATTTTTTATTTTAGATGTAGTAATATGATACATTAGGTGACCTGTAGTAAATAAATTACAACAGACAGGACTTCCTGGCCTGAGGGCACTTTATAGTTTAATTTTTACCGGAAGAGCAATTACCATACTATTGATGTTGCCATTAAAATAATGATACATGTACAGTAAGGATGAATTTTGTTGTAAAAGAGCCATGGAAATAACAGAAAGCATAACCATATGAAATAAAACTATTTCAATCCAGTTTCACCTATTAAAAAAAAATCAGACATTCAATTTTCAACCAAAATTGGATGTTGTGCTATAATACCACAGAATAAAGAAGAGTAGTTCCTGATGAACTTTGAAACCCTGTTCCTGGTTTATTGTTGAGTATATAATTAATCCTGAAATACTTAGCAACACACTTAATTTAATGCACAGGCATTGTTCCACTTAACCAAGTGGAATATATTTACGTGGCTAAAGATAAGCGTGCGTGCAGACTGGGGACCCCAGGGAAGAAGCACAGTTTCAGATTCAGTCCCTGAGTACACCATGTACATTAGCCAGCAAATGGGAACAAAGATGTGATAGTACAACTATAGATCTTGTACTTCAATTTTTAAATTAAAATTAAATAAAATAATTTATGACTGCCTTCTTCCCCACCATTTTTAGATCAACTTTTTAGAATAGTATATACATCTAGCTAGTGTAGAAATACTTGCTTTCTTTTTCTGATATAAACGTGTATATACTACAAAGATATATCTATGTCTAAATACTCATTTTTTTCTTAATGTATTGTGTTTCTTTTTAAATAGTCCTTTAACATGCATTCCACAGTGGTATTGAAATTATTACCTTGAGTAGGTCAGTCTCTTAATCTCTAAAACAATTCTAATTAGAAAAGATAGTGCTTCATAAAAGGCAGAAATGTGANAAGAAGGCTTTACTATATATCACTTTTAATTTTAAATGTGTTCTTTCTGGGCTCTTTATTATTCTTTTGTTGCCTTTCATCCTATGGGATGCAGCTGCCCTTGAACTTGGTACTGTTTTGATCATTCATGTGCAGCAGCCACATTGTCTGTAACATTTTAAAAATGAGGCTTCATGGTGTTATTTATGAAGTAATTTCACATAAATATTTGGACTTTGGTTCTTTCAGAATGTGGAGCTGGTTGCTGTATGAAGGAAAGCATAATTATAATTCACAGACTTTTTGCCTCAAGCCTAGGGGACAGATGCATATGATTAAGTTTGAAACTGGCCTGTTATTGTAATGTAGATGTT
>VZTR01025209.1:0-33088 GCA_013400775.1 Chaetops frenatus
TATTAGCTGGAGTAAGAGATTTTTAGTGCATCTGTACTTCCTTAGGGAGAAATCTGAATTCCATTTTAACTGCTTCAGGGTGATCAATAGAAAAGTAGAAATGAAGGCTTTCAATGTCTCTCTGGTTTTGATATATTGGCAAGCTAAAAAAATCTAAATCATAGCGGAGTTTTATTTTTTCACATAAAATATTAATTTCTTGAGGATGATACTTAGAACTTAAAATTCCCTAGATGTCAGAAACATCTGCTCAATTACAATATGAAAAATAGTATTTTCCACCAATATATTTAGAATTGTGAGCAAATAAAAGTACAATTTAGAGTACAATTCCAAACATACAATGGAAGAAACTGAAAAGTTATGATGGTCTTCCCTGCTCTGAGAACAAGGCAAGAACAATATTCAAAAAATGGTTAAAACACTCTCCAGACCACTAGTTTTTCAGGTGATCACACACCTGGGAATGTAAAACTAGGTTGGAAATTCCACTAAGTAGCAAGCACTGAAAGGTACTCACCCTGAAACCTCAAATCTGAATGACCTTTGAGAAAATATAGGCCACCCATAGGATTCAGGAAATTACAGTGATTAAACCATTATGTTCATTAACTTTCATTTGATTTTTGTTCATCCTGAGTGTGCTGCTTTTGGTCAGGGTAACTTGGGGGCATACCATACCTGGATCCAGAAGAGGGAACATTTATCTATATTACACATTAAATAAAAGCAATACAGGAGAATTATGTTAACCTGTTACAAGTCTGGAATACTGTCCATCTGAGATAAATTGAAAGCTAATTCACAGGAAAATGTAGAGTAGACTAAATCATATATCCTTTCCACCTGGCACATCCTGCAATTTCTACAGGGGAAATACAGGGGAAAGAACATAGTGTGACTCTTGGGGTGCCCTGTGCATGGCCAGGAGTTGGACTAAAAGATCCTGGTGGGTCCCTTCCAGCTCAGCATATTCTCTATGATTTCACTGCCTTGATTAAGGACATAAGTGACAAGTTCACATATCTGTCTTTGAAGGTGATATCAGGTCATGCTCAATGTCACTTGGCAGGAAACATTCTGTGGAGGCACATTGCTTTTTCTGATTGGAAGATGACTGTTGTTGTGAGGTCTTTTGCTTCATATATGTGGTCTGGACTTAACTGATGCTTCAGTGAAGAGTTTCTTCAGCAATTGCTTTGTTTCCTCTCTGTGAAATGCGTATTTCTCACTCCTGTTAGCCTCAATTATTGAGAATGGAAAACAAGATTTTTCCCTCAAGTGTATAAAAAACTCCTAGAACAGGACTGAACTGTAGTCCATGTCAGAACATACATAACAATGGTTTTGTTTATTATGTACTGGCTTCTCTCAATAGATTTTCCTGAAGACACAGGGTAATACAGCTTAGTATATATTTAGGCTGTTTCAAATGATCTGCATATGGGGTGAAGCAGGAAGAAAAAAAATAGTCATCGTCTTGTTAACAATCACTTTTAATTTTGACCCATGAAACTGCAAGGGCAGATCCTGTGCCTAGAGTACTGTGTGGTTGGGCTCCCAGCACTTCACCACAGTGCCTTTTAAATGTGTGACTGACCTCAATCAACTTTTGTGTGAAAGCTCAGAACAGTAGCAAATATACAGCACATATTTACATTACAACATCTATTCATTGCTGGCCAAAGCCGCAAAAGGCTCAAGAAAAACAGACATAATTTTTGAAGATTTTCTAGATGGTTATTCCTGTTAGGGAGTAATTCCCATTGCTGAAATTTAGCTTATTATACCAACAACCAAACAGTACAAGTGAAATGAATATAAAAATAAATAAATTAAGTACATATTACATTTTATCATATGCATAGGCTCTCTAAATAGGCTAAGAACAATTAATCAAGGGTTTTAATATTATGTGGTGAAGGTTCTGTCTCAGTTTAAAACTGTACTGAATTCAATACAGGTTTTCTGTATAACAGTATAACTGAGAGAATAATCTGACCTGTTTTGTCTGATTTTTGGGACAGTGTTTATAGCCTCGATGTCCTCAGAACACAAATATGCTCAGACTTGGATAAAAGGGCACTACCTTAATCCATTCATCAATCGAGATTGCTTAACATATCCTTCTGTCAATTTTTTAAATTATTCTTTTTCTTGGCATTGTCAGATGTTTTCAAGATGTCTGTGAAGTTAGGAAAGTCACTCTGTATGGTTGTCACCCTTCTCCAAGCTACTGGATCATCTGCTGTGGAAGTAAAAGATGACATATAAAGGCTGTTTGAAGGATTTTCAAAATAAAGACATGCATAGTGTATTTGAATCATATCTTTTAGACTGTTTGTGGGATTGGAGCCAGGTTGTGGTTATGTATATTTAAATTTCAAGTGAGAAAAGACAATACATATTTCTCTTTATATCAGTTTCATCATTAACAATAAATAAAGGGTAGTTAACAAAAAGAGGAAGAAGCAAAACTGCAAGGGAAATACCTTAGGTTTTTTATAGAATTCCTACTACTCCTTATGTAAGATTATAACTTGAATCAAAACATCATCTGATTTAGAGTTCAATAGAAAAGAATAAAAGGAATGTTTCAGTCTTGTCCTTTGTTTTCATCATTCAAGGTCATTCCATAGAATGGAATATAGAACAATGAAAGGAAAGATATATATAACCACACCCTTTTTTTTTTTTTTTTCTTTTCACTTGGGGATGTGGGAAGGGGAGGTTGCTTCTTTTTCTTAAAAGAAAAAGTGACTTTATGGAAAATAAGGAAGCAAAATCCTACTGTATCCATAGTAGACTCCTGATTCAAGAGACAGGAAGCTGTGACTCTCCCTGTCCCTTAGAGGTCTTTGTTTCTCTTGATCACCTGATTTACCCACCCTTGGCAGGTTGGTTCTGTTAGACACTACCAGTGATTCACATGATTAAACAGGTTTTTTTTCACTTCCACAACACAAAATATAATCCTCCAACTAATTAATCTTGTTTACCTACTTGGCAAATGAAGCTGGGTGAAGGTGCAAATGTGAAATAGCTCTCTGACTTTTAATATTTAGAGTCTGTTTCATAGCAACTTAGTAGTTCCCCCAAGACAAATAGATAATAGGCTTGTTTAAGGTATTGTCCCTAGGTTTCTACTCATTAGAAGTATGATTCCAACAACAGTTATCCACTTCTTTAGGAATATGTCATTTTGATGGCTAGGGTATATGTTATATATCATATAAAATAATGAATGCTATCAGTATATGAACCTTTAAGTAGGATTTAGCCCTCAAATGAAGCCATTAAAATAGAGTGATAAAGGCATTAAAAATGTGTCTAAACTGGCCTTGTAAATAACTGAGATTTGTTCACTACTGTCTATGAAAAATCAAGACTGATAAACCAAACTTAGGTGTCCAGGTGCCATCTCTCATGTCTCAATATCTAAATGCAGCTTTCCTTTGTGATTTGAATTCTGTGCTTAGGGTGGGTTTCAGCTACCAGAGTGAATGTATGGTGTTTGAGTTCCCTGATGGGACAAACGTGGGAGGAGTGGCCAATTGCCTAGCATGCTGTGCAGCCCTTCAGAGGGGCCTTGGCAGGTTGGAGAGATGGGCAGAGAAGAACCTTCTGGGAATCAGCAAAGGCAAATGCAGGCTCCTGCACCTGGGGAGGAATAACCCCCACACCCCAATACAGGCTGGGGGTGATCTGCTGGAAAGCAGCTCTGTGGAGAAGGCCCTGGTGGTCCTGGTGGAGACCAAGCTGTCCATGAGCCAGCAGTGTGTCCTGGGGGCCAAGAAGGCCGGTGGTGTCCTGGGCTGAATGAGGAAGAACATTGCCAGCAGTCTTGGAGAGGTGACCCTGCCCCTCTGCTCAGCTTTAGTAAGACTGCACCTGGAGTGATGTGTCCATTTCTGGGCTCCTCAGCACAAGAGAGATGTGGAGCTCCTGGGGAGAGTCCAGAGCAGGACAGAAAAGATTATTAAGGGACTGGAGCATCTCTCCTATGAGGAAATGCTGAGGAAGATGGGCTTGTTCAGCCTTGAAAAGAGACTGAGAGGTGACCTCATCTGTGTCTGTCAGCATCTGCAGGGAGGTGTCAGAGGATGGACCAGGCTCTGCTCGGTGCTTCCAAGCAATAGAACAAGAGACAACAGGCAGAAATGGATGCACAGGAAGCTCCACCTGTACAGAAGGAAGAACTTATTTACTGTGTGGGTGACCAAGCAAGGGAGCAGGTTCCTCAGGGAGGTTGTGGCGTCTCCCTCACTGGAGATACTCCAGACAATCCTGTGCTCTGGGAAGACTCTGCTTGATCCAGAAGGTTGGACTAGATGACCCCTTGTGGCCCTTTCCAACCTTACACAGCCTGTGATTCTGTGGCAGGGTAACATATATGCTGAAGCAAGGGCAAGATCCTGCTCTGATCATGGCCTTTGCAGAAACACAGGGTTTGGTCTTTGGTGCAGTGGGAACACATCTCCTGTCACCAAATGGTGCAAATGGTTTTTTTTTTGTCATAGAATCATAGGTTAGTTTGGATTGGAAGGAGCCTTTAAAGATCATTTAGTTCCAATCCATATGCAATGAGCAGGGACACCTTTAACGAGACCAGGTTGCTTAGAGCCCAGTTGTCTTACACCTCATGCTCTTGCCTCACTGGGGACACTTCTGAGCCGTGTTCAAGGGTAAGCAGAGTTACACTGGGTTATTGCAGTTGCAAAGTCAGCAAGGGTTTCTGACTTCTACTTACTGGCAGGCACACCCACACTTTGCAAAAGAATGTACTCCTCACTGCTCCACAGGCTTCAGAGCTGATATGCTGCTCTCTGATACATATAGAAGATGGTACATATATTGGCATGTCCCCCAGTCACTGACTGCCTGGGAATCAATTATTGTCACATCAGGAAACTCTGGCTGTGGAGAACACAGTCATGTCAAGCAAATCTTTCATTTCTCTTTTTTTTTTAAAGGATATTAGAGGCTTATGTTCAAACGCTACATGTCCTTCTGGGGAGAGAAACCAAAATCCCATTCTTTCAGCCCNGATTTTTGTTTATTTTTCTTCTCTAGTTTTTTTTTTTTTATTATTATTCTGTTAATAAATTATTTCTATCTTTGAAGTTTAGGCCTGCTTTGCATTTCTCTTAATCCTTATTCTCATGAAACCACTACACCGCACTCTCGCCTGGTGTGAGCAGGCGAGCAGGTGAATGTGAAACCGCTACAACCAGGCTCTGCTCGGTGCTGCCAAGCAATAGAACAAGAGACAACAGGCAGAAATGGATGCACAGGAAGCTCCACCTGAACAGAAGGAAGAACTTATTTACTGTGTGGGTGACCAAGCAAGGGAACAGGTTCCTCAGGGAGGTTGTGGAGTCTCCCTCACTGGATATATTGAAGAACTGTCCGAATGCAATTCTGTGTCTTGTGCTCTGGGATGATCCTGCTTGAGCAGGGAGACTGGACCAGATGACCCACAGTGGTCTCTTCCAGCCTGATCCATTCTGGGATTCTATGACTCTGTAATTCTCTGTTGCTACTCTTGCTGTCCTTTTTAGAAGAAAATTGTCTGTCATTGTTCCTCTGTCACATCCAGCCCTCTGAGTATCTGAAACTGAGTATCTAAATGCTGAAGTCTCAGACAATATGCGTACGACAATATTCCGAGGCAACTGAATTAAGCCTTTCACAGACTGGAGTTAGTAACACTAGAGCAAAATTTGGAATTTATCAAGACAAAAATTAGTGTATGCATGCTGGTATAAAAGGATCCCAGTTTGAAAAGCAATTTTAGTAGTTTTGCTCCATATTATAGCAATGGCTTATATAGATGAAGTTGGGACTATCTCCAGGCTATGGAGTTAGACAAAACTGCTTAGGCTGATAGTTCTTTCTGCCAGCCTTGTGTAACCGATCCATCTGTGGCCCGATCAAATTCTCCACTGAGGTTTAGGATTTGTTCAGCCCCCATTTACCTCACACAGACATGTTTTTGCTAACTTGGGACAGCTGAAACTGACACAAAAATCACAGTAATATGTTTTGATTTGTATTTAATTTTTTTCATAGCTCTGTTTATCATTTTATCACTGCTTTTCAGACATATTGTATGCTAGTATGCAAAATCCCTGGTTTGTTTTCTTTTGCTTTACTTTGTTTTGTTCTTTCCTCAAACACTTATCTGTTGTTTTCTTAGAACACAGTGTTTAGTCTCCCACAGGCATTTCGTCTTTAATGACACTATGAACAAAATAAACCAGTATAGAATCCAGTATACAATTCTTCAACTGAAAATAGCTGTCATACACTGCAGAAATGGCTAGCTACAGCAGTGTCCATCTGCTGGCCCTCATTCCTTTTCTGATGGTCACCAGAGGTCAGTTCAACAATGCCCCCATTGATCCCTTTCTATCCATTAAACTTTAACTTCTAAAAGAACAAAACTCTGAACATACATACAAAAGAGAGAAGGAAGAATGTGTTCATTGTGGTTCAACAGGAATTCACAAATGCAGAAAAGATCCTCTCTACTGGCTGTTTCCTCCTGCAACTTGACTTCCGAAATAAGGGCTATCTTTTTGTACAAGACACAAAAACAAAAATGCAAAAAAATCCCACCAGAAAGCATGTGACTTCCAGAATTGCCTGTAGCTTTCCTGGCACTGGGTTGAGAAATATTTCTTCATCTCATGTTGCATAATCATCCTTGACGTATTGTTTGTTCCAGCTCAGTGCTGTTTTCATCAGATAGGAACTACAAATCTAATGGAATATGAGGAGTGTCCCCCAATGGTGTATGGGGGATTTTTGTGGCTTTTTTTTTATTTTTTATTTTAGGTTTCATAATTATGAAAGGTATTAAAAAATATGTGCTGGAGCAGATAATTTTTGAAACCATAATTCTTGTTCACTAACGTTCTCCTTCACAGTGCACATTTCCTGTCTTTTTCCAGTAAGCACACTGATTACAGCACACTAAAATCTCATTTGAATGAATGCATGAAAGGAAGAACTAGGAAAGGAAAGAAGGATTGTATATTTGACATAATAGGCTCCTAGGATAAATTTGGTTTACTTTAATAAAATTACGCCAGGTAATAGTTTATCCTCTAATGTTTCAATGACACATTTTAAGGGATTTACTCCAAATCCTGTGAAGTTATGTAAGGTTTTAATTGGTGTCAGTGGGTCTGTATTAAGTTTTAGAAGGATTAAATAGCTGCTTATTGCTTCTTTTTTGTTCACAAAGTAAATAATTTTATTCAGGCAAGCCACTTCACCAGATGATCATTCCTTGAACCTTATATCTTTCATTGCAGTCTCTTCTGTCCTCTGTGATAGCACCTCTGCCCAACATTCAGTATTTATTCCTACTTCAAACCCAGACTGCAGTCGTGATTGCTCCAAATTTAATATAGAATCTTCCTCTTACACACACTCAAGGAGCCTTGTGATATCCTTCACGTTATTTCATTTAATATTCTAATGACTGATTTCTGAATCTTCCTTGTCACCGTATAAAAAGCTCTACTTAGTGTTTCAGAGCATACATTTTGCTCCTTCCGTGGAAAGACTTATGCTGGACACTATTATATATCTGTCATAACATCTGATCACAGTGCCTCAATAGAGCATGAAAAGCAAAGTGGTACCTGACTCACAGCCTGATCACTGGTTGTCCTCATTTCGGTGGGGAGGGAAGTAAATTGGCTCAATTTACAAATTATCACGGATTTTTCCCTCAAGTTCAAACATAAGGATGTATTTAGTGAATCTTATGGGATGTGTATCTTGGCCCTGATACTTGATATTTTCACTAAAAGTTCCTGAATGATAGAAAAATACTAAGTTTCAAATGACTGAAAGCATTTTTGAAGATAGGACAAGAATTCAAAGTAATTTTGGTTATTTAAAGAAGTGACATGGAAAAAAAAAATATCATCCTTGTAAGAACAGACCAAAGTCACACCATTGAAAGGAATAATTTAGACAAGACAGGAATTGGTAAATAAGTGTAACTTTAGGAAAGGTGGTAAAAATTTTGGTGAGTTACTTTAAAGTCTGTGTGTCTAGACTACAAATTTCACATGCTGTTTTACAATTAAATGCAACGGTTTTAAATTTTCACAAAGAAATTTAATTTAAGATGTTAAGAAGAGGTTCCTAACAATGAAATTGTGGAGCACTGAAATTGATTGTGTGGGATGATCATGAAATATCCAGTTTTGAAGGTTTTTCAGGATGAATTAAGGTGTCAGAAGTCCCATAGACAGAACTGATCTTTTCTTGGACAGGGAGACTGAGTGATTTTCTGAGGTGTTTGCTAGCTCAATTAAATCAGTTATGTCTAGGACTATTCTGGTGTTGTTTGAGCTGCTGAATCTAAGGTTTCATCTTCTTCTTGCTGTCCAGTCATGCTCCATGTATCAGTGTGAGACAGGCAAAAGAATTATTCAAACATAAATGAGTAAAGAAATTTAAAAGACATGCTTAAAAATATTACCAATATTTCTATAAATATTTAACAATAGAACACGTAAGGGTAGAATATGTTTGCCTGATGGAAACCTACTGCAGTAGAGAAAATAGTATGATTACCAGACCATTTAAATGTAACCACTGTGAAGTACTCCATTGCATATTATCTATTTTTTTTTTTTAAAGCAAACCCCTTGTCCTCATGTTTCCAAAAAAAAATTAAAAAAAAAAAATTAAAAAAAAAAGCCAACCACATAGACAAGGACTAACACAATAAGCTTATATAGACACAAGACTATGTGTGAGGACCCTTTATTCACTTTCATGGTAATGTCTGAAGTACCACAGAGCTGGAACGTACCTTACTAAAGAAATTTTTCTCATTCATTATCCCTGGGACAGAGAGTTACTATTTTTCCCCATCTCCATGGTATGAGAAATAATGGTAGTGCAATTTCATCCCTTTCTTAAAAATAAAAATTAATGTCAAAACCAGATATACATTAGAATTCAAGTTTGTACCTGTTTTCAAGATAAAGAGAATTTTATTTCAAATTACAGTCTGTTACAAAGCATGGACAGAGTTCCACCCACTAGGTAAGCCACTCATGGACAAGCACAAACCTGTGAGTAGTACATTGGATACCGTTTGACAATTTGAGGTGGCAACCTTGCATTGTTGCTTTGGGAAAACTAATACCATACCAAGGAAAACTGATAAAACTTAGAAAAGTGCAATTCTTCTTTAAAAAAAAAGATATTGAAGACAATAAAGACAGACAGGTAAGCAAGAATTTTGGTCTACATCACAGGTGCTAACATCTGGGAATGGAAGACCAAACAATACTTGAAAAATACCGTGAAGTTATTAAAATGTTTTACTGTGTACCAGAATCATGAAGACCCAAGTCTGAGTAGGTCAATGCCTCTTTTTTTGTTCCTTGAAATACTTTATTTTTAGTCAAGATGATATGGCCACCCTGAATAAAAAAATCCTTTTCCTCTTTATTATAACTATTTTGTTTATGTAACAGAATGCTTGAAAGAAAAAGAGCTGCTGGTTCATGGGCAATTTCAATGGCTGTACTCAGACTAGGAGAATACTTCTATAAAAGATACTTAGGTTTTACTAGAGAGTGACCTTTCTGAACTTCTCATTCTCTTGCATAATCACTCTGGCAAGTTTTCTGCCAAAGATTCAAGTAAACTGAAGAGAGTGGTGACTGCATAGGGAATCATATCGCAACAGTTTTAATCACAAGAGATTGCGACTGAGTCATCCTGGGTCTCTTTTAGTACTTTCCAGGGTGGAGGTACCAAAACCAATAACTTGGAGAAGGTCCTCACAAGTTTTTACAATCATGCAGCCCAGCTCTCCATCAGGGATTACTGAACTGTTTTCAGACACTTCACCAAGGAGCTAATCTCAAGCCCTAGGTTCCCAAAAGCTCTATGTTTGCTGCCCAGGAACGACTGAAGTCCCTGGGCCTCAAAGTTTGCCTTGATGGTCCTGCAATGTCCTGGGGAGATGCTGATGATGACTCCAAGTGAATTTGCTCAGGTACCAGCAGTTTTATGAGCCATAAATGTAACCCAATCAGAAGTCTCTACAAATCTGAACTATTTCCAGGGTCCAAGATGGATTGTTTAGTGTTGGCTTAGGCAACTGTGCACAATACTGCATTATTTCTACCACTAGCAAGGAGCACATGTTACCCTTTCCTAAGAGGGGGAGAGCACATGTGTGTCCTCTGAACTGTGTATTATCTAGAACAATGTACAGGGAAAAAATAATAACACTTTCAACACTATTATTTTCTAAGCAGGCATGAAAAATTATGGTTAATTACAGGCTGGTTCTGATTTACACACATTGGACACCTGAGCAGTATGTTCTTAGGGCAAAAAATTCATGTCTAAATTCTATTAAAATCACATAACAAGGTCAATTTCACATAAAAAAAGTGAATTAAAGCAAAGTAAATAAATAGATATAGTGTATACCAGCATGAGAGAGGAGCAAATGCTGTTAGTGTTGGTTGGATTTTAAGCTGGGCTTCAACTGTTTAGTCATGTTGATGAATTTAGGTCCTAGAAAATTGACTGCAGTGACTCTTAACCAAACTTCTCCAATTTTCAATCTCTGTTCTGGTCTTGGTGAGTACACACTGACAGTAAGGCTATGTCAGTGTTGTCCCTGCACCCATAGAGTGCAGTTAATAGTGTCAAACACATAAATTAGAATAGTTGTATACCATGAGGTTCAGTTTCTATAGGCCTTTATGTTCACCTCTTCTGCTGTACAAGTGCAGAACTGCACAGCACAGAGAGACATAGAGCAGAGGTTACAAAGAAAAATGAGTGACCAGAGGTTAACTGTTCTTATTTCTAAACTTTGTCTGCACTGAACACAAAGACTAGGTTGCTTGTACAGCGAGCAGGTGTCTGTCATGCTGTCCTTCACTTCTTTGAGAAGGAGGTCTGTATGAAGTCTGAGGCAACAATTCTCCTGCCCAACAGATCCCCTTTTCCTCTGGGAAGGGTCATGTGCAGCCTTCAAGCAGAGTCAGAAAATCAAGCCAGCTCTCTGATATTAGAACATACTGAAGGGGAGGCCTGAGAAGTGGGCCAATTTTAATTGCTCAACTGACAACATGATAGGAGTTGCTGTTAAAAGGAGGCATTGGATGATATAAAAAGGTTCTCTACATTCCCTGCCAAATCCTCCTATCAGGCTTCCATGGGTTCATGTCAGGTCACTATGAGATCCTTTTCATCTCATAACACTGAACTCATTAGTTTCCATGACTGATCTGAAACAGTAGCATGTATGGAAAAACCCCTAAATTTAGATGTATGACTAATCTGCTTTTGTTTTCCCTTTCCTGGATCCTCTTTCACATACAAAGTGGAATTTCAGCTTTGCTACAAAACATCATTTTGCTTGTTATATTTCCAGAACATTGGCCTTATATCTGGTGTTCTTTGTTCATATTGACAGTAATTGATAGTAGCAGGGCTATGACACTGCAGTAAGTTTTCCCACAGTACAGGCGAAAGCACTGCAGGTTAGGCTGCCAGCCAAGGCAGTTAATGCTTCCCTTTGCATTCTTTCAGCTCCCCAGAGAAGAGCTAGTTTACCGATACCTGGCACTTAAAGGTCCAGGACATTATTGCCTCTGTTGCTGCTCTTAAAATACTTACCTAGAAATGGTGTCACTGCACAATCATGTTTCAGAAGTTGTAACACATGAAGGAAAAAGGATCTGAAAGTCTTCAGCTACACAATTTGTGATTAAATCTTTCAGCTAATTTAATTGAATCTATATTTGACCATTTAGAAAAAATAACAGCAAATGTACTTCTTGACCTACTACTGATAAACATAATAATGAGATGAACAGAGAATATTTTTCTGTGTGCAGATATTAACTCCATGCAATATCACCTGAATGTACAACAAACTTATTTTTCTGCCTCTTGCTGTCCCCACCTGTGCTGCAGTTCCAAGACAAAAGGAAGTGAGGATAAATGGCTACCTGGATCATACAGCTGTTAATGAACTTGATGTGCCCCATTTCACATAACTGGGCTTGTTTATTAGTCACTACCCTAGTATCTGCTTGTACACATTTGTGTGAGTGTCCTCAGAGTAACTCTAATAGAAAAAGAGTCTCAAAACATAAGCATTAAGTCATGTGATGCCTTTTTATTTTTGTTTTCCCATCCCTTAGATCAAAATTTGAGGATATAAAATTTGACCTCCTACTTTTCTGCCTGACCTGAAACAGCTTTTACATGCACAAAACAGACTATTTTCTCCCAGACAATCAAATTTTGGGTAAGTTCCCAAACACAAATAAAAACATTCCCTTGAGTATAATATAAATATTGACATAACAGAATTAATCAGAGGAAAAGGGGATCCATATTCAAAGGTCAGTCTTCTAATAATTTTAAACCACACCACTCCCAGAAAAGAAGAAGGGTTTAATAAGTGTAGCAGAGAATTGAAAAATCAGTTCCAGATTTTATACCTGATGAGTGGAGAAAGTAATTTTCCTCTTTCATGGCTTCTAGACCTAGGGTTATCCTGTGTCAGAGTCAACATGAAAGAATTGGGCCAAGCCAGAAAAACATACAATAAAAGACATTGAAATGATCAGAGATAAAACTGAGGGCAAAAATAAAAATAATTTTAAAAAATCATTCACCTTCTCACCCTGGAAGACTTTTGCTTTCTGCAAACATCTGTGTTTGACTTTTAAACTCCTTGCAAGCCAAGGGTTCTTCTCTGCATACCTGCAGACTGCGCCAGCCAGAGCAGCTTGGTCTCTAGTTCTGGGATATAGCTAGCAGCCACCACTTTGCTGAAATTTTCAGGGAGGGAAGGAGGAGCGTCAACTCAGTGAGTAAGCTTCAAACCTACTCATATTGAGACACTCAGAAAATGCATCCTTAAGCAACATCTCTTTGAAAGAATGGGTGTTGGGACAGCCCCCTCCAACACACGCACATGATCATACATATACACCTGGGGACAGACTTTCTATTTCTCTTTTTTAAAAGTCTGCCAAGTGTTTGGAGATCTGTCAGCAGTGTAAGGCAAATTCTTTCCTCAGGCAGGCAGGGAACTAGTTGTGCAGTTCTGCATTCTACCCAGGATGGTTCACTGTAAGATATGTGAGCCCAGAGGGAGGGACAGGCAACCCAGGCACTGTTTCTCCATGGCAGACCCTTAGATCTGGCCAGCCTTGCACTCTTCACCCTCACAAATCCTGCACTCCCAGTTAACAGTTGGAGACTATCCTCCCTCTGCTTTTGTTCATGACTGAGATTGTCCTGAGAGAAAGGAAATGTAGGAAGACCTAGAATAGTAATCTGAGCTCATAATGTCACACAGAACAAACTCATGAATGGCACTGCTAGTCATCCTCACCGCTTGCCTCTTAGCATAGTCTGGCTCAACTTCTGTGCAGATTAGACCACATTTGACCACATCTTTAGTCTCATGCTATATATAGGCACTGCTCTGATGGGTTGCACCACAATTTCCCCATTTATTCAGGCAATTACAGTGAGAAATAAGTGAACTTCAAAAGAAGATTCCATAAAGGGCTTTAGGAATACCACTGTTGGACAAAAAGTGATGCAGAGCCAAGTGGTCTGTTACATGAACATGATCAGTCTGTGCAAGTTGGTCTTAGAGACAGATAGCAGTCCCATGCTTTGCTTTGCTTTGCTTTGTGGAGTAGGCCTGGTCGATGTCTCCCAGTAGTGACTAAGTGCTCCCACACTGAAACTGGCCCTTGAAGAAAGCACTGTGTCCATCAATAAAGGCATATATTTTCTTAGGAGCAATTCCTCCCCTGTTCTTTGAAACTGCCCTCGTGACTTTGTGCATCTCTAAATGAAGAGCTCAGTTTCAAGGGAGAGATCAGCTTTCTCTGTTTGATAACTCTAAGCAAATTCCACCTTCGAGTGAACATCGTTCTGAGGCACCTACCTTGACTTCTGTATTCAGACCAGAACTTCAGTGCCCTTAACTGGGTCTGGGTCATCTTCTTGACCTGACTCCTAAAATACTAGCTGCCCTAGCATCCAAGGTCAGTGCACTCAGGTCTTTCATCAGGTCTAAACTTGCAGAGAACACTGAAGCAGTCACTAGGAGCAGCAGGAAGAAACATTAGGACAGCAATGGAGCTTTACACTGGCTTTAGTTTCACCTGTCTTCCTGCTGCTCTGTGCGTCGCTGACATCCAGCAGCCCCTTAGAAATGAGTGTGCAGATGACAGCCTGGCAGAAGACAGCTGGGGATTCCCTCCACCTGCAAGCCAAAACCCCAAGCCATCGTGTGTATTGGTGGCAAGAGGCAACGTGTGTTGGTGAACTGTACCTCTTCTAACTGGAGTTTCCCCTTCAGTAGAGAAATCCACAAGGTCACAATGAATGCATTTTTCCAGCTCCTGTGAGCCATCAGACTGGTTCCATTCTTTTGTCTCTTATAGTGAGGATCAATTGTCATCTGAAAATATACCCTTTATTTTATTTGGGGCTTTTGTTGGGTTCTGTTTTTACCTGTCTTTTCCTTATATCCTTTACTGACACTACCTCTTTTGCAAAAAAAGATTCTTCTTCCTGATAGTTTATTACTAATCTATTTACACCGTTGCAGTGTTTGGGAAATATCTAGGGTGGTTAGGTAAACGTATCACAGAATTCCCAAGGGGCATGTGTCTGTTAGGTACACGTGATCCCACCTCCTCTCAGTACCTTGGTACTGGATTAGGGCAGTACCCTGTGGGACAGTTCTCCCCCCACCGCTGCCAGGTCTGCTCATCCATGAAAGGGATACTCTGGGCATGCAACAGTGAGGGGGAGGATCTACATGCTGCTTTCTCAAGGACAGAGCTGAGACTGCAAATTAGAAAATTTATCCAGTGTATTCGGTCATCATCTACCTGATCCATGTGAGAGTCTGAGGGAGAATCTTTTTATTTTAAGAAAAAGGGGAATACAGTCAAATTCGGAAACTCATCTTTTTCACCATGTGTGTTGATAAGCACGTATAGACAGAAGCTTTTCTGTCTTCATGGTCATATGCACTTTCTGGAAACCTTCTGTAATACTTGAATCTCCTGCAAAATGTATAATTTTCAGCAAAAGAATCAAAAAGAAAGGGCTAAATTCACCAACGCCTTGGTTCTATTTGAAGCACGATGGCCTTTCCTGCACACAGGGAGTCATTCTCTTCATCACTCCTCAGGAAAGCTGGTTGGAAAGCCATACACATGTGTGCACATATTATAATTAATTAAAAATATCACATTGGGATCGCCTATGAAAGATAAAACCATCCATCAAATTTTCGGCCATACTGGATTTTTTGGTATGTTTCATAGTTTTTTGAGACTGAGCTTTGTTCCAAACTAGCTCCTGATGACAGGGTTTGGGGAGATCATATTTTACTGAGCTACCATAGAGAAAGCATGACCAAAAAAGAAAAATGACCACAAGATTTTTGTTACTGCACAATTTATTTTTTTTTAATTTGGCAGAAAACATTGTCATGGCAAAAAGAAACTGAGGACTGTGACAACAAAATTAGATAAACCCTGAAAATTCAGGATATAATGAGTTTTACATATTTGTATTTGCCTTAAAGGTATTTTAATTTGCAGGAGTATTACTCCATTCTCAATCCAATGCAGAAAAGCAGTTATTAGTGGCTAATAGCCAGGGGCACAAAGTGTCTTAAGATTTTTAAATACTTGGCATAATGTTTTTCAAACTTTTAAATTTACGTCCAAGTAATACATTATAAAGTAGATCAACATTATTTAGAAGTATTTGCAAACATTTGTTAAACAATTTTGCCTTTTAAAATATTCCTTTTCTTTTAAATCTGGAATGCACTGTTTCAATGTTTTTTGTGAGATACACTTTTATTTTTCTATTTGGGAATGTTCATTTGAGGATTGAAGCATCAAACAAGAAGATTAATAAAGAAGACATACGAAAATTTTGGTTGGCCTGACACCATGCTCATAGTGTGTTGGGATAGGTTAATTTCAAACCCACACAAGACTGCCAGCCAATCATGTCTTAGGAAAAAGGCAGAGATCCCATTGGTCAGAGAAGCTGGTTAGCATCATGAACCAGCCTATGGCTGAGGCTGAAGCGGGAGGCTTGAATTGTCTATAAAAGAGGGATGATAAGAATAAACGATGCTGATTCTGCACGACCTACAGTGTGTGTGTGGTGCTTTTTGTACCCTGCCTTCCCTGATCTGCTGCAACCCCCCGCCGGTGATTGCTACAATAGTGCTATTATCAATTATACTTTAGGAGAGGTTCTGCAGGGTAAGGGACTAAGCTTCAATTGGGACCCCTTTCCCAGTCAGTCTTGTTCCCAAAGGGCTGCAACAGAAAAAAAGCAAGAAATGGGGATTTTTTAGTCATGATTATTTTGACCTAGGAATACTTTTTATCCTTTTCTGAAATCAAGATGAAAAGAATTATATATTTAATAGCTTGCTTGGTATCAAGGAAGGCAAGTATATTTGATTACAGTTTCTTCCATCAATATTCAGATTCAAAACAGCAGAAAAAAAACCAAACCAAATTATGAATCAGAAGAGTAAGTTTTATTTACACCAACAGATCCACAAAATAAGTTTCTTCTTTGCACTGTTAACTTCAAGAAAGAGATAAGTAAATGCATCAATGTACCATTTATCTTGGGTCTGAAATGAAAATTAGGTTTAATAGGGAAAAACAAACCTACCATCTTCTGCTTAGGAAGTAGAAAACAATCCATTATACCATAATGTTATTTGTTTGAGGATTATGAAGCAGTATAATTCTTTAACAAGATCATGCTGTGCGCTGTTGATGTGGAGAACATTGCTAATTCCATTTTGTCTGGTCTCCCATACAACATAACCTGTGACGAAATATTGTGGGTTGTTTGTTTTTTTTTTTTTCTGGAGAAGTCAGAAGTTGGTATAAGTGACTTTAACCCCTTAAAGTAATAAAAGACAAAAAATACTGATGAACCTGTGCCACCTTCTTATAAATATAGACTGATGTCAATAATGCATATCATCAGCCACAGGAAACTTGTGTGATCTCATTAATTATATTTCCATTCCATCAGGGATTGACGCCAAAGAAAGCAAGAAATTCATCTTTGCTATCAAAATACAACAGGACAAATGAGCCTGTTGACCCAGGTATAGTCACTATATGTCCCACCTCTGGAAAATCCTACAAACAGTTTCTAGCAAAAACATCTTTGCTCTCCTGTAGTGTCAACAAGAACCACTATCTACCATAAGATGTGGACTATTCCTTGAATAAGTTTAATGGTAATGCTGGAGGGGAATTCGTACAAGCTGTGCTGGCAGGAGGGCACTAAAATGTGTGTAGAAGTTCTAATAGCATGCATAATGCAAGCAGCTGTATGTCAACATGCTGTTTCATAATGCTTCTTTAGGTCTGCTCATGCTCCTGCCAAGTTTTTTTACAACAGACTTTGCAGACAGGTTTCTATTGCTACATTTATTCCCTTGATGCCTGATGGAGATTTAGGTCTAAATCCCAAAATTAAAGGTAGATATTTTATGCACTTTGCATATCTAATATGCACATAATACATCAGTCCTAAATTGGCATGAAGTCAGGTAAGATGTTGAGAGCCAGAACTCGCAGAAAAATAGTTTAAAGTAGAAGGGTTTCTTACACCCTTGGAAAAGTCCAACAAATGCCACAGAAATTTAATCTATGCTCTTGAAGACAGACTTGTAGAAACTCCTATTAAAGAACTGCTGTCCATTCCAGAGTCAGGTGGCAAATACTCTTCTGCGGTTTTTTTGACATCAGATTACACATTCTGCAAGTCTTAAAGATAGATCCTGCTCCAGTGCAACTGCTGACTCAGACTGCAGGGAGATGGAGTTTCTGTTTACAGAATCACCGTGGAGCTGATGGGCCGACCCAGTGACATATTGGAGTTCATCTGGGGGAGTAGGACTTGAAGTGACATTGCATGTGCTACTCTGCCAGGCTGCAGATCTTATAAATAGAAGTGCTGTGAAGCAGATGGTTCACTTCCACCACAGACACCATTTTGATAGGCACAACTGAGAAGTAGCTCCCAATGATATGCACATATATACACACTTCTTTTTTTTTTTAAAGACAGAACAGGCCTTTATGAACAGTTTTATATTTCAGCAATACACATCTTGCAAAATTTCCATTCTTCCACTGCTCACTCACCTATGTGTTAGCCACTTGTGAAAATTCCTTTTCTCATCACCTCAGCTCAGAGGAGCAGACCATGAGCTTGGAACAAGCCTCAAAGAAAATTCCGGGATTTTTGGGTGAAAGTGCATAGCCACAAAACTGTTGGCACTAAAGGTGGAGGTGTGGTTGGTAGGGGATAATGAGGAGGTCCTAGGAATTGTAGGCTTCCCCTGTCCTTCATCATAAATTCAATCTGGAGAAGGGTTAATACTTTTTTCTTGAGATGCCATACTCCTTTTCTTCATCCTACTCCTCACCTCAACTACTGGTTCACCCTTGTCAGTCCCTTCTCATAGCACCTTATGGGAACAGATGCCAGGAGTTTTCTGGGAAGGCAGAATGGGGAAGGAGCACTAGGGAAATGTTTGAGAGTTGTTGGCTTGTGACAGATCATGAACAAAGCAGTTAATTGTCTGGCTCTCCCAGTCTAGGCCTGCTTTGTCCTGCTAAAGCAGCAACAAATGACACAAAACATTAATGCAAAGTATGTTGATAAAAAGTTGAACTCTAAGAACTTAGCTGGTTTTACCTTGCAATTCAGTGTGGGGATAGTAGAAAAATCACTTCATACTCAAAATCTGGGTAAAGAAGCAAATTCTCTGGGTGTTGCCTCAGCCACATATGTCTACTCCTTGAACCAAAAATGGAGAAAATGTAATTAATTAATAATACACTTCAAAATTGAAATGGATCTCCTTAAAAAAATATTGGAAGTTAAAACTAAATTTGGTAGTAAAAAGCCACAATTTAGAAAGGGTTTCACAAAATGAAATTTTGAAAATATTTTAATATGGGTCATATGACCTAAGCATGAAACAAAACCATTTAGCTTAATGCTTTTTTGGGGTTTTATACCTTTTAAGTTTAAAATAACAACCATGAAAAAGATGAAAAAATCGTTAAAAGTGCCATAGAATATTTTTTTCCTGCTTTTTTATTTCAAGATCAAATTACATAATCATTTACATATTTTAACAAAAACCTGTTAGCTCTCTTTAAAAAGGCTTTTCTTATGAAATCCAAATTCCTAAACTTAGGAAGCAAAAACCTTGTCTAACCCCTATACCTACAAGGAGATGATTAAATTCCTGCCTGGAAGCTGTATGTCGGGTTTTGTGTGGCATTCCACCTCTTCACCAGGACCCAGTCAGTATGTCAAATCAATCTTTTTGAACAACTTTATCTCATATCTAGAGGTCCTAACAGCTTGTATTTTCATTTCCTTGAGGTGCTCTCTCTCTGCTAACATATTTACTTGCACTGTCCCATCTGAACTATCAAGCAAGGAGCATCCTGAGATTTGTACAGAATACGTTGCATGTGCTCACCCTGGATAGCTCCTGTTTGTGGAAACCAAGTTAAAATATGCAAGAAGGTGGCAGATCACCTTTGAAAGTGAGCAAAAAAAAAAGAGAGAAAACAATAGTAACACAAAGTATGCTGATAAATGATGAGTTGACATTAGTTTAGCTCCTCCTCATGGTGAAACCCATTCCCACGTGGCAGTGCCCATGTTTCTGTAAGGAGACCCCTGTCCTTGGCACCTCAAGCCCATCTGGCCACATGCAGAGCAGCAGAGTAGCCCTCTGCCACAACACCCACTGGGAGCTGCACACGGACACAGAGGCACAGCAAACTGTCACTTCACCAGATCAAGTTCCTGTGAAGCAGTGAAGGGAATCAAAAGGGAGGGCAAAAAGGTGCAGATATTCACCTGCCCCAGGAAAGTATGTGCAAAGTGCCAGGATAACAGCCAAATTCCACAGACACCGTGATGCCTTCTGGAAACGCTCTGTGAGTGTATTTACAGAGACTTGTGCATATGAACCAGCAGAGTCACACACGTGCAGCTTGTCAAGAAAACAGAGCTCTGGGAGGCCAACATATAACTTTGTCTCTTGATCTTTAATTACAAACTTTCTCTCTATTTGCACTGTGTTTGTTCAGTAGCTGGATACCTTAAGTTCCTTTTCAGTTCAGAAGAACTAAAACTATATCTTGGGGTCCTTATCTCAAATTCCATTCATAAACCACTCTAGAGAACTCACTCAAGGCTACCATTAAACTCCCTACCTGCACACACAGGCAGCAGGTACAAGATTCAGGGTACCTGAGTTTAGTGCCTGACTTTGCTAACGAGTTGAAATCTTTGTATATCACTGTAATATTGTGTATATCAGTTTTGTGCTTGGTTTTTTTCTTTCTCACCTTTGTCCTTCTAGGAGGTGTTGATTTTGGTCTGGAGCATTCATACGTACATTGAGTTGATGCTTTTAGCAAGAAGGGATTTTTTAAGCAGGAAGCATCAAAGCTGGAGAGCATTTCTATGTTGAGAACTGAATAAGGCCTGTGACTGCACTTCACATAATCTATGGCCTCATGATTTTAAGATGCATAGTATTTTATGGTGCATAAAGGTTGTTGGGAAGTCAATTTAGTCCTGTACCAGGAAAATTTCCCTATCTCTGCATTACACTATTCAGAAAAGATGCTGACTGTAACTTCCCAACAACAGCTCAGGACAGGTATTCAACTTTGTCATTTATATAAGTCATTTATACTACTCACTAATTTTGACCTAAACAATTTTAAATCAACTGATGTACCCTCACATGAAACAAGGATATACGTTTGAACTCCATTGCAGTCATACCCTGAAGAAGATAATAAGGTAGCTACACAGAGCTTCTTAAACTCTGGTCATATACTGTGGTAGGTAACAACATGACTGTAATACACAGTAATCAACAGCAAAAATTAAGGGGGAAAATAGTTGGGTTTGGAACTTGGAAATGTATCAGATTTGGGACTGCAATTTCCTTTTTATAATAAGCCTTTCTCTAGTCTTCAATATCTAAATTAAAAATTGTTATTTATTTCACTTTAAGCTCTCATATAAATATTTTTTTCATAATTTCACATGGAGCACTCATGGACGAACATCAAGCTCTGAAATACGTAGATAACCAACAATCCATGAATTTTGTCTTCCTTTCTCCATCAATCTTGCTTCCAACCAACTCAGCAAACCCTTTACATATTTATAAGCCTCATTCTAGCACAGAAGGAAATAAAGCACTATTATAAGAAATTATGAAAAGGGAAGCTGTAATGACACAGGCTTGACCTGGATTTCATAAAAGGAATTAAATTACTCCAATTATTTAAAAGCATATGTTATTTGATTATCTAAATCCATATAAGGAACAGAATTTCTGTATTAAGTTTCTTACGATAACAAAATAGAAATAAAATCCTTATCCCTTAAAAGTTAACATCTTGCTTTACAACCAGATGCATCAGGCACATGGAGGGATAAACAACACGAGATAACAAGATAACCTTCTGTGTTGCAGGCAAGGACTTCAGTCCAGCATATATTTCAACTGGTGTATGCAAGAGAGGCTTGGCCAGCACTTCACAGCCCCAAGGAGACTGCAATTAACCTGTGGAAAACTGCACCCATGTTTGGGCTCCTGTGGAGCCAGACAAGGGGTTATGAGCAGCTTCAAGTGACTTCAGGGCTCCTATGGCACATTCACCTTGGCCTCCACTTCAAGTCCTCCAAAAAAATCAGAGTGGCACCAGATGCAACCATTCAGAAAGTGGAGCTGGGAGCAACATGCCAAGAAGGGATTGACCTTTAAAAATCCTTTGGAAGTAACCTCTTGATCAACATTTAGCAGGGCATGTGGATGCAGAATCTGGACCCTAATGTCCTTGAAAAGAAAACAAGTCTTAAAACCAGTTTTATGGAATAAAATTATTACTGTAAATGTGATTCTTGGCCTCCAAGAGTGGTAGGAATTTATTTTGTCTCTCAAGGATGCTTGTCTTCATATTGCTAAGGGTTTGTTTTCCCTGAAATTGTCAGATAAAAGCATAGTTCCTACAAAGTAAATTGAAAATATGGCTTACTGTTCCTCAGCCTCAGAGTTTACCCAGCTCTCTGCACACAGTGTTGCCTATTCCTGCTATCTCTTCCCCAAGCAAGCTTGCTGTTCCCACCACAAATACAGAGCAATAGCATAGATTAGATGACAGTGTTTGAATGAGCACCAGCTAGGGCTAGAAGTACCTGCCTTACTGAATAACATTAGCATTGTTATTTACTGGTGTCTCATATCTACTGCTCTTATTCCAGCTTTGTCTGGGCTGGAAGCAACTGAAGAAATATAACCTAGTGTGTGAAAGTCCCACGGTTTGGCAGTGTGATAAAGGTTTTGTAAGAACTGGCCAAGACTTCATATACACCTTTTGTAAATTTTAGCAAAGGAGAGAGCCTAGCTGAACAATTCACGTACAAGCTTTGGCTTAAATTTCTTCTTGGTTATATACATGTTCATTCAAAATATTTTTGCAATTAGAAGATGAAAAGGCCACCTAAACTTAAGGAGATAAAAGAGAGGACAGATGTCATTAAAGAGGTTTAGTTATTCAGTGGTCTGAATACAAATTCATCACGTCATATGTGTGACTGCTTACCTATCACAGAGCACCAGTTCCAAGATATTTAACTCATCTTTTGGGAACAAGATGCTGGGAACTTTTGTCTCTTGCACTTTTGAAGCGGGCTTAAAATTATCTGTGATGAATTGGCACACAAGAAAGAAAGAGATATTTTGCCTCTGAACCATGAGTTTTCTTCCTAGAGGCAGCCCCATGTTTTGAATACAAAGAGGGATTAGCCAGGTTAATGGGGGAAGAAGGTCTTCCATTTCTACTGATCTCATTGGAAACTGGGCAGACATTGTTCCACAGACTGAGATTTTTGATCAAGATACACTGCAGTGACCTATTTTCTCCGTGCAAATGCCTCACCACCTCAATGTGATTCCTGTCACAGGGAATGACATATTTTGCTATTATAGTCTCATGAAGACCTGACAATGACAAAACATGACTGGAGCACAGTGAAATCTTTGTTCTTAAAAAAATTGCTTGGGCTTCTTTAATTACTTGAAGACTTTGGGACTGTAGCTTGGCTTTTTACCACAGAAACCATCTGCCTGGCACTGGCCTAGTGCAGACTTCAAGGGACAAATCCTGACTAACTCACCACTGATGAATCATTGTCTCACTCAGGGATTTCCTCTGAATTGTTCCACTCCAAATCATCATGAAAAGGACATTCTACTCCTTCAATAGTATAAATAAGAATCAAGCAAAAAAAATAGAAATAAGCAATATATAGTTACTAGTAAATCTGCTTAGTGGTTGAGTTTCAATATCAGTTTTGCTAAATACAGTGTTTTCTGTTGAGGTTTTGGGTTTGGGGGTTTGGGGTTTTTTTTGTTGTCTTTTTTCTTTTTCTTTTTCATTTTTTTAAAATATTTTGAGGAATAAAGGCCTTTAGACCGTTCACTTAGTGTGACAGTTTTACATACCACTTCAGAAGTTGTCTATTTATATAAGCTAGTAATTGTTCTCCCCTCAAACAGTAGCACTGCTCTCTGAGGTGTGCAGGTAATTGGTCCTGCTAAAGACATGAATATTTCCACTAAATGCCAATCTAGAAAAAGTAATTAGATCAACAGTGGTAAAAGTGGGGTCTGTTACCAGGCAGAGGAAAGGCAAGAAATGAGGGCATTGATTTTAAGAACAATTAGAAATAAGCAATGTAGGCAGTGGGAGCTGTAGCAGAGAGAGGCAGGATGAATGTTGAGGCCAATGCATGGTACCAGGAAGGAAAAGGAAGTGATTTGCAGATAAAAGGAAAGGCAGAAAAGTAAACAGCAATTCGGATAGAACAGAGAGTGTTCAAAAATCTCTAAAATATCTTATGTATTACTCAGGTAGGAGAATGAAGTGCTTTCTACTACATTTATTATTATTATTATGGACTGAAAATTATCTGGGGAAAGTCTGCAGCTTACGATATTTATATAAGATGTTATATAACATAGTTGCTGATGCTCTGTAATGTAATACAGTATAGTTTGAAATCATGTTGCATGTATAAATGAAACAATGTACCTTAGCTGGAGAGCCTTCTGTAAGGGCAATTTTCCAGTTCTGGCTCAGTAAAATGTTGAGGTAGCGCTAGAAGATCCTCTTTTGGGCACATCTCTCTCAGCCCATGTTCCTCTGAATTTTGTTCTGTTGCAGAATAAAATACCCACTGAGAATTTGAATTGTTTTTCCTCTGCATGTGACTAGTAAATAATAAGGTTATATCACGTATAAAGTTGTATTGAAGTTTAAAAAAATTAATTCTGGTTCTGTAAGTTTTGGCAGCCGGCAATATGTCTGAGTCCTTATACCTCTGTTTATGCTGAACACACTGTGCCTCAGCATGGTTCTAAGGTGGTGAATAGGACTGTGTGCACTATAAAGTATTATCTCATAGAAATATGAAATTTTGAGATTCATATTTATGTAGTAGCTGCATATTACATAACAGTATAAAATCTAGCACTTGGCTTTTGGTTTTGTTGTTAATTCTTTCTTTTTAAGGGAAGTGTCAAATTTGTTCCTGTTTGCTTAGCTGATTTAGAATAGGAGGTCAGTTCATGCTGAACTTTCAAACAATGCAGAACTGAAGAGGTTTTAAACAACCAAAGGCCCAGGGTTAACAAACACAACTAGTTCCAGGCAAGCCTGTGGGCTGGCAGAAATCAATGTGTTACCTAATGGACAAATAATTTCAAGCAGGGATGCCCAGTGGGTTAAAACTGCTTGCAAAAATACTACATTATAAAACTAAACTGCAATTTGCTATGATAAATGTAGTGCTTGCTCATAAAATAGCCCATAATATTATAGATTTTGTGCCACATGGAGTATCAGAGAAGTGTATTTTCTTATAATTCTAATAAAAGTTTACTTTTTGGTCTCTTACTTTTTACTATGCCAAATACAAAGAAGTGCTCAGTCCAATCTAACATAAATTTAAAAATGTAAAGTTTTGCCTTTTCTTTACAATCTTAACTTTATTTTTTCTTAATAGTAAGGAGCAGCAATAAATGCATAGCCAATAAACAATCAATTTCCCAAGTTATTCCTATATTCCAGTGGACAAATGATAAGCCTGACTTTGATTTTGTATAAAAATCACATGGCTATCCATTGAAACTCTTTTAAAGCTGCCTTCGCTTTATCGAGGATGTGCAAGAAGCTTTTAAGAAAAATAACAGAAAACAAAACAATATCTAATGCCAGCTCTTCTGCTGATGAAAATTGTTTATAATAGTGAGAAATCATATTTAAAGTGATTCATTATATGTCAAGTACTGGCAATATATGTGGGAAGACCTTTATTTCTAGATTGTCCAGCGGAGATTGTAGGTTGATAACCTATGAGTAGCAACAATCAATTTAAAATATTCAAAGATATCATAGCTTTTTCAGTGTGGACACCCACTGCATGTTTTGGTAGAAAGTCTGGAGACTAATGGGAGTGTCTGGCTGCCCTCTATGAAATTAGGATTGGCACCTCATTAACCTATCTGTCAACTTCCCTCTTACCTCACTGTATACCCAGGTGCTCCAATGAAAGAAATATTCACTGTGGAAGAATATCGTGTCCAGATAGGAAGGGCAATGACATGTCTGTAAAGCAGCAGAAAAAATTTCTCACATATAACTCATTTCTGGCTACCTGTAAGAAAATTATGATGTTCAGGGAAGGTTATCTTTCCAATCACCAACGAGATTTAATAACAGTAGCAAGTAGCATTGGAGGTTAATGTCACAGAGGATATTCAGGGACTCCTCTGATTACTGCTGTATTCAGGCTCAGTTCCAAGTCTGTTGCAGTTGGTACATGTGACTCACAGAAATTAAATTAACCCTTAGCTGATAAAAAATAATATATAATGAAAGTAAGTAGAAACTGGGGGGAAGAGGTGTTAATTTTTAAACCTATTTCAGAATAATTCTCTCTTTTACTTCTATATTAAACTCTGTAATATTGCAGTTTTTAGGGAGTTTTTCTATTTTCAAGTATTGAGATCCAATGAGTGTAGACAGGCAACCTTCAAATCAGGCAGGATTTGGTCTTTTTAATGTGGGCTCCATATTTATGCTGCAGAAACTGGTTTTCAGTTAGCACAGATTCAAATTTATTAGTAGAGTAATCAAATGAAAAAGTTACATGAGGTTTGCCCAACTTGATTTCAAACAACAAAAACAGAGTTTCCTAAATTATATTGAATTCATCCCAAAGTTTTGACAAGTTGCTGCTATGGTGATGAACAAGTTGCAGCCAGGCCACAGCACCCCCAGATGTGAACTGGAACCTCTGGGAAACGCATTGCTTAGTACTCGATTTAGGCAAAATCTTCTGTAGCTGAAAGAGACACTTTCAGCTGTTCAGGTCAGAATGGATGCAATCATTTTAACCCTACTTAGCCTGGATAAGATATTTGATTTAGTTTCCAGGCAGCAAACACAAGATTACATTCTCATCTGGTGTCAACCAAATTCAGTGGAGCTGCATCAGTTTATACCAGGTGGGGAGTTAGTCTGGGCTTTTGTTTTCTCTTAAATCAAAGTTTGACCAAAGACAAACCCAAAACCTCATCACATGGACTTGGAGTTTGTTGTTAATCTGTGCAGGTGTTGTCTGTGGTGACCTCTATGTTGTCTAAACATGAGACAAAGCAAAATGCCTGTATTTATTATCTGTACTTTTCAGCACTGTAGATGCACAGATACAGGGTTAGCCAGCCTGTTTGTCTATAGGCAAAACAACGTGTAACTTACAGTGAAGCTCACAGAGGGAAATTAAAGGGAAGTGAACACTATGTGATCATCTTACGAAATAGATTAACTTTAAAAGACTAAGGATAAAGAAATATTGCTGACCTTCATTAGAGGTCAAAAACATTATCCCAAAAATTATTAAATATAAGTTATTCTATAAAGATAATAATTTGTTAATAGAACATAGTATAAACGTCTTATTAAAACCTTGAAGAAAAAGAAAATTCCTTGAAGAGGGAGGACATTTCATTGCAACCAACATATCTCTCAGTAAAAGCCAGAATCACAAAGTCACTCTGGAAATCACTGCCACTGTCTATGAAAGCTCTGTGGACTCGCTATCTGGTTGATACCAGAAAAAGATCATTAAGGTAGGCCAACTGAGCCAAGTGGCATAGTGCCATATTTTGGAGACAACTCATTTAGTAACTGAAAGTAGAAATCAAAAAGATTGAAAATTTGTGTCAGTACACTTTGGAGGAGAATCATATTTTAAAAATATCTTAATCTATTTTCACTGTTCAGAATTAATGTTATTTTCCATTCTTCATTTGATTTCTTTAACTGTTTTACACAGACACATGCAGGCTTGTGTTTGATGCATACATGCAAATGTATTAGGATCTGTAGGAAACTTTGAAAACTGTGGAGTAGAGAATGTAACAGCTTATCCTCTGCCATGAAAACCAGAACTTGCATTTGGCAGTATCATCAGGGAGCTGTGAAAACAAAAATAACTTCAGGACAAGAATGAGAACATGTGATCTTAAGTCCTGCACTCGGGTTAATTGAATTCCAGCAGGAAGAAGTTCATGTGTCACTTTTAGTCATTTTAGTCTTTTTAAGAGTAAAAATCACCAGCCCCTGAATAAATCACAACTCAGTAGTTTTAAATGAGCTACAGACAGAAGACAAAAGCTTTGCCTTGTGAAATTCCTCATAACATCTGAATGTTGTTTCACTAGTACACTATTAGATCTCTGTTGAAAGGTTTAGGAGACTCATTTATGGGTCTTCTTGTTTTTCCTTGTTTTTCTTGACCCATCTATATGGGTCAAGATGTCTCATGATTCAAGTTTCCTTGCCTTATCAGATGAACACCAGCATTACTCTCTCCTTGCAGGAACAGTCCTCTAGGGCAGCACAGGTTCTGCATCACGTAGTGCTTTGAAATCCTCGTGCTAAATTTCTCTCTTGCCCACAATTCCTCTTTGGATAAGTTACACAAGTTACCATAATAAAATAAACTAAGTTTCTTTCTCCTAAATTCTTGTTATGGCCCGTACACTGCAGAGCAAGGTTGGACACCACTAGCTCTGCTGCCATATCTCAAGAAAACCTGTGATCTTTGCTGCAGCAGAAAACTTTGCTGACTTCTTTCTTACAACATCTGGGGATTTAAATAATCATACAATATTTTGGGTTGGAAGATACCTTTAAAGATCATCATCCAGCTGTCCCTGGGCAAGGATGGCTGCCCTGCAGGCTGCTCCACTCACCCTGGGGGCACAGAAGCTGAAATGGCTGAAGTGCTCACAAGGGTGTAGTTTGAAAGCCAGTGGGACACTCACAATCCAATCCCTGTGTCTCACAGGTGACTATCACTAGCCAGAGCTGATGTATGGTATGAAACCAAAGGATGATCTTGTATTGGGAACTTGAGGAAGTGAGAGTCTCAGGCAACCCCCAAATCCACAGCTTTTCTTGCACACTAGCTGTGCATGTAGCATGTGTTTCATCCATCACTGGATTTCTGCAGCTATACCAAATTAAGAATGGCTGACATACCCTCTGGATTTAACACGACCCAATTTTTTCTCCCCAGCAAGGCAACTGAACCTGCTCACACACTTCAGCTGACACTAGGCAATATCGCCAGAGCATTTGCAGTATTTCCTAGGAATTCCCTGTAGATCAGAAATAGCACAGCAACACTAGCTGCTTATCAAAGGAAAAGTGGAGAGGTTGGAAAGCTGACCTCTATAGTAGAGAACAGCAGATTGTGGTCTGCAAGCTGAGTGTCATATGTCACCAGCACTCAGCACAGAGGTGTGCAGCCCCTAAAGCACAAGCCCAAAGAGAGGAGCTAAAAAGAGAATCTGAGGACAGCTCTGGCAGCTGTTTGCACCCCCCTGCACTGCTGGCTGTCACAGACGGAACCAAGTGGTCACATGCACTGGACTGTGGAAAGAATGTGTGGTGCCTGGGTCAGAGAAGTGTCACTTTGTGTGACTTCCCCACAGACAGTGTTTGACAGTAGTTAACAGAGCCATCTCCTGAGCTGACCCCTGAGGACAAAGGTGTTCTCAATGAAAGCTGTAGCCAGCCTTCTCACAGTGTATCTTTTGGAGGGCTAAGGCAGCTATTTGAAGCTAAACAGCAGATCTTCAGGCCATATTGAACTCCGGTATGGCCATACCCAAACTACCACTAAGTGGTTTATTAATTCAGTGAAGGGAAAATTTCAGCTTTGAAATGCATCACAGTAATATTAGAAAGATCTTGCACCCAAGTGCATCAGTCTGGGTAGACTGCCATGGTCGTAAGATCAAGGAATCTAAGACCAGAAAGGACCTCAAGAGGTCATCCAGCTCATCTCTACCCAAAGGCAGGACAAGCTCTATCTGAATAGTTATTTTATTCTTTCTTGTCTGTCCCCAATGGTGGACATCCCATACCTTTTCTGGGTAACCTTCAATACAAGTTAGCTGTTCCTAATATACTAAACATTGCTTCAGCTTAAGACTATTATTTTTTGACCTAGATGTGTCAGACGTGGCAATATTTATTTTTGAATTTATCCCTTGATTTTCTACAACAGGTTTTTTTATCTATTTGAAAATGTGACTACATCCCACAATTTTTCCCCTAGACTAAGCATCACCAGGTGCTTCAACTTTTCCTTCCTTGCCAGAGTCCTTTAGTCAGTGACCTGATAATTGTTGTCCATTTCCTCTAGACTCTCTTCCATTGTTCTCACAGTGTTTCTGGATTCAGATAGAGCTTAGTGTAGACATGCCCTTAAGGCTTCTCTTAGAAAATATTTCACTAATATAGCTTTCTCTGTAAGCAGAGGATAAGCAGATAACCAGAAGACAAGTGGTGAGCACTTGTCACAATTTTCCATGGGGTATATGTAACATTTATAGTGCCCTGCCACTGAGGCATCTACGGTTTTGTCAACTAAAACAATTTAAGTGACCTATGTAGGACTGATAGCAGCCACAAGGGACATAGCTGAGATTAGCCACCTGAGCACTCACAAAAATTCTCAGGAATGGGTCATAGTAAATAGCCAACACTACCACATCTGTCATCCTCCTAGACCACCAGTTTTAAAACTCAACTGGCCGTGTCCATCCAGTCTCTGTTAAGTGCCTGTCAAGTCTTCACTACATCTATTCAAGGATGCTGAACAGTTACACAAGCATGCAGACTTTTGGTGAAGAGATATTTGATTTTTTTAAAAAAAAATTTTCCTCAGACATGTGCACAGCTATACTGAGGCTACTTTGTGAGGCTACCTTTCCTACTGGAAATTATCTTTTTCCCATATATTTGTGGAAAAGGAACAGCTAACGATTCTTTGTTCTGAAAACACCTCACACAATGTTGAATTAGAAGTAACATTATGTGCTTTATAAGCCTGGCTTGGCCAAGCAGCATAACTAAAATATGGAGTATTTGCAGTAAATCCCCAATTCAAAAGAACGGCAAAAAGATTTTACAAAATAGGAATTTTTTTCTTTTTTTTTTTTCTTTTAACCAGTGTGTACATCCAGCACATACCACTTCCATACTGCTCTGAAAAGGCACATGGCTTGGACTGAGCCCCACACCCTTGGGGCTGTAGCAAGCCTCAGGAAAACACCCACTTTTGTGTCAGAGCCACAGTCATGCATGTGAGGATCACACTGGCTTTACTGAATAAAAGATAAACCTTTGTGAACATGGATGCAGATGCAATGTTTAGCTACAAATGAATTTACTTCATTAGAAATGTTAATTAGATCAATGGATCATACCTGTGTTACGCATCAAGGTCAAATGCTTAGATTTCCCTGGAGCCATGGATATAATTTATGTAACAGCAATACCACAGTGTAGGCTTACAAAACACTTTACGTTATTTTAACAATGTAGCCATTATCAGACGTATAACTTTAGGGTCTGAGAATAATACTTCTTGTCCTTCAACAAAATTCTTCTGATTACTTTCTTATCTCAGCTTGTCTTCTCTCTGCTAAACGCATACCCAAACAATTTGAGCCACATTTTTTTAATGCTATAATTAAAAGCTCTTAATGATTTCTTATGGAGAGCGTTCTTGTTCAGTTCAGTATGTACTCGGGTGATTACTCTCAGAATTAATTCACTTATACATTGTTGCACATGAACTAAATATTCATAACTATAATCTCATGTCTGATACTTGTTTTATTTCTAATTGTTAGTATATCTTCATCATATGACCAGTTCCTCACAAACCACTTGCATCAATATCATTTTAACAATATTCTTGTTTCCCAGAAAAATAAACATACAGTTAAAGGTTAAAGCCTTTGTACCTTTTTTTTTAAAAGAAGGAGCTTCTTGTCCTGGTAATTTTTTTCTTCAGAACCATTAAGCATCAGTGAAATCATCAATCAGCGGAAGATATAACTAATCTATATTTAAAATATATTTTTTACTTTTTTATGCCTCATAATAGTTTCATAATCAACACTACTATCAGAGAATTGGGCTTGTGAAAAGAAATTAATTCTTACTAGAGAAATTGCAAGTAGAGGTAGGTGATACCTGGGCAATTATAAGAATGGCTGGAGAGACAGCAGCCTCCAAAAATGTTGTCCAGAGGGGAACATATGAGCCCAGGCAAGCTGTATGTCTGCAGGCACAGAGGTGCCTCAATCCACATTGACTTTGCACATAAAACAAGCTGTAAGAAGTGATCTGCTACACAGAGGCTCTCTCCAAGTGATCTGCCACCTTTGTGTATGATAAACACAGTTCTGTGATCACTTTAAATTTAAGACTCTTGAATACTCATTGTTTTCCCAAGAATTCCTACTTTAATAGTCACTTATTTCTTGCTGAAGGCTCAGCAACCAAACATTTCACTGATGTTCTCAGGGACTTCAAAGGTTGCCTCCAAGAGCAGCAATAGCTAATTGAAAGTCCATCACTGTAAATGAACAGTGAGGGTTATTTTTTCTCAGTGCATAACTTTCCATTTATTGACATTGATTTCTTCTGTCATTTCATTGTTCAGTATCATGAGACTGGTCTATCACTCCTCACATCCAGCTTATGCTTTCACTATCCTGATTAATTCTGTATCATTATGCATAAAATTATCTTTCAGCTCACCACCTTTCCACAACTTTTTTGTATCCAAATCCCTGGAGTGCTGATGGTTCCTTGCTGTGAAAAATAGCAGTTCTCCCTACCCTTTGATTTGTATCTTTCTCCTAGTAATTTGGAAGAGTGTTTACTCCTCTACCCTATGACAATTCCTTAATGTTGTTTATATACTTTTGAAAATTCAAGTTAGTAAGATTGAATCAACATTATTCAAATAATCCTTGTCATCTCCAGAGAATTGCCATCGTTTTGCAAAGTATGGGTTTTTTTCTACAAAAGTTGTTCTGATTGTTGTTCAATATATTTTATTTACCCTTTTGTCTACTAATTAATTGTAATTATAATTTCTACCATTTTTTCTGATAATCATGTATGACCTACTGACCTGCTAGAGCAAGGAAGAGCCCTTTTTGATGGCTGATTGCCCATTTGTCACTTTCTATTGTTTTGGTATCAAATTGCTAGGTATTAGTCCCATGAACCCTTTCCAGTTCACAAGGATACAGGCCTAAGATTTTAATCTACAGAAAAAATCTGCAGGATAGAGAGTTTCCTAATCTTTCCTATAATTACCATAAAGCAAAAAAAAATTCTGTATATGCTTGCACTTGTCTTTCTTTACCACAGTTTTATTCACTAATGAACCCTTTCTTTAGCAAAATCCTTTGCTTCTAAAATGAAGAAATGAAAGGCTTCCTCTCCCTCCCCACTTTTCTTTTTTTTTTTTT
>VZTR01025209.1:33120-49738 GCA_013400775.1 Chaetops frenatus
TTTTGGGAAAAGCTTTGTTTTGTTTCTGTGGGAAGGATTTTTCTGTTCTTCATATAGTCCCCTGTCCTCTGCTGTTCAATCACTAGTTTAGGGAAGAAAAGTTGAAGAACACTGTCCTTTTAGGAGTGTTTCTGATGAGTAGTGCATATTTCCCAAGCTTCTAAGGTGGTGTAAAACCACCAGTATTTTAGCCTTTTAGCTAGAGTACTCCTGCTAACTACTTTTCTCAGTTTAACACAAGGTTATTCTTTAGTGGTACGTATTATGTGAGTATGATGAGAATTTTTTGGTGTGTTTGTTGACTACTTTTCACACTTACAAGGATAAGAAATTTTAATATTCTGTGTCCACTGTTGCATGGTGGCTCTTGGGTAACTAAAGTTTCATCAGATATTGTGCATTAAATTCTGAGATATAAATCTAGAAATAATCCTTATTTTTATTTTTTTTTTACTTAAAGTTGCAATGTGCAGATAGTTACAATGATGTTTATTGTGAGTATAGTTTATCAAATGTTCATTTGATTTTTGTTTTAGACTTCTTAGGTGGGCTCTGCTTTGGATGTCAGTATTCTTTGTCATGTCTTGGTTTCTCTGTTCTCTAGTTCTCTATCTGTCAAATGCGATGAATAGCACATATTTCTGCTGGATTGAAATTAGGAAGAAAAATATTCTATAGGAGATAACTGGGAGATGTGATGATAATAGGATTCATAGAAGCACTCAAGATAAAATGATAAAAAATATACCCTTCAAAAACATCTGTTTTGTGCATATAGTGCTGTAATAAGTATTGTGCCACAATCAGCATTAATGTTTATAGTTTTTACTTTTAACATTCTACTAATGTAACACATGAGTTGTGATAGGATTTATAAATGTATTTTGCAAATACTTATCATTACAGAGGAAAAAAATGTAGTAGGACTAAGGGAAGTAAGGCAAAAATATATGGGATATATTTCAGATTTGGGGTTTTTTTCCATATTGTAAAAGTGAGATACACCCCTATTTACATTTCTATAGAGAAAATTTAAATTGGCTGAATTTTGATTGAATTTCTAGCCATATTGACAAAATTTCATCTTGAGAAGGAATTTGCAGATGATAGAAGCTGAAGGCCACACCAGGAGAGGAGTCCCAGGTGAAGCCATTTGCCTGGGAGACCATGCAGACAGAAGACAGAAAAATTAATGAAGAGAAAACTGGATATGTAGTCACTGGTGCAGCAACAAGGATAAGGATGATGGAGCAGAAGAAAAGAATGGTCACATAGGAAAGGGATGAATTCTGTGGAGACCTCAAGGCAAGGCACTGATTAGATGCAGCAGTGAAGCATAAGCCACTGAAAGAAATAAAAGGGAGTTGAGTCGAATGGATGAGCCAGACCATGATCTTTTCAGTGAGGTGAACTGGGGCAAAGCAGAGAGATCACAGCATGGCCTCCCTAGGGAACAGGAGCAAAGATCCCCCAGTGGCAGGGCAGTGGTTCATTGGAAAAGGCAGGGAGATGCATTTGTAGTGTATCAACTGTGCAGCTCAGTGTTTGCAGAACCACCCAAAACTCAGATGAACAACATAACTATAAAGTAAGCAGTGTTATATATACTGTAGGTGATTTGAGAAGATGTAAAACATCATTGTGTTATGTAAAATCCATTATTCTGTGTCCTGGTGTGTAGTGAGCAATGACGTAGCCCAGTGTTTTGACATATTTGATTTAGGAGACTGACTTAGAACCCAAAACTCTTATTATAGAAGACTGTAACTTAACAATCAAAAAGATGTGTTGCAAAATACTTGTATATATCAAAAAGATTATCCAAAGGTAGCTCATAATTTCAATATCCTATTTCACAGGACTGGAGATAGTTTCATAAGGTATGGATTAAGTTCCTACATCTACATATTCTTCTAAAAATATGCCATAAAGGTACTGCTAAATCACAGTTTTTCTCAGTCATTAAGATTAAAAGCATATAATTAATAGGCAGTAGGACACAAACCAAGATATAAGAAAAGCATGCTTTTGAATAATTCTTGGTATTATTTAGTAGTCTGACAATAGTACATTTATTTTTGCAATAAAAATCAGGTACTGTGTAAAGGTTTTTGGGTTCTTTAATAATTCTCAGAAATCAACTTTAGATTTAGTTATAAGAGGTTTCAAATAAATTCTTACTATTTGTTTTCTCTATATTACCTTCTGAAGAAGCATAACAGGCATTCATCTCGCTTCATTTTATACAGCTACAGCGTCAAAAAGTTCACCTCATCTACTTGTATAACTTCCTATTATTTTCAATAAGATATATGGGCATTTCCAGAATGGATCTCATCCCAACGAAGAGATGTAAAATTAGTCAGATGAGTCACAGCATGAGTGTCTATTCCTGTGAACAGTGGCCAAAGGAAGCCTTGTTCAACAATTCAGGTGCAGAATTCTAATGTGGAAATAACTTACAGGAGAAGAAACCTATTCAGGAAGTCTGGTGACACCAGCAGTCAGAAAAAAAGGGGATGTCTTAAGTAATAAGAGACTTTAGAAAGCAGAATGGATGAGTTTTCACATGACAAGAGTTACAGGAAGGAAAAAAATCTAGGAAAGAAAGTTTATATCCAAGTTGAGATGAGGAGTTCAAGCCACGGATGACAAAAGTAGAAAATGGCCAATGAAGTTTCATGTCAGGCAGCAGTGAAAGAAAGGCTATGAGAAGCCTAGCAAAATGCTCAAAGAAAAATGTGAAATGAAAAAAATGGGATAAAATGGACAAATATCCCTTTACTGAAAACAGGGAGACTGGGCATACCTTCTATTTCACTCCTTTCAAGGGAAATTATTTGGGCTCTTCTGTAAGGTGTGTTGGAAAGAAGAAAGCAGAGGCTGGAGCTCCTCTGCCCCCATCAGCACTGCTCAGTGAAATATCTGAACCCCCAGGTCAGAGTAGCAACTCCGATACTTTGCAACTTCCCTTTCAGTAACACTGCTACTTCTAACCTGTAACCAATAGTCACTTTAATGACTCACTTTAATTAACCCCCTCAGCTCTCTGATTTGCCCTAAAACTCCTTCTAGTCAAAGGGATTATTTTTTCCCTTTGGCTTTTTCTGTGGTCAGCTGCATTATTTCTATAATAACAGTCTTTATCAAGATCCTGATTTGGATCCAAATTTTCTGTCACAATTGTGCACTTCTTTCCTTATGTGGGTTATTTCACATCCTTAATATTAATTAAAGGCAGAGGAGTGGTTTTTTCACATTAATTTCTTTTCTCAGATTTGTTCCTTTCTTTTTCCTCCAGTAATTGCAGTAGGGTTAACCGCATTGTTAGAGTTCTGAATACAAATAAGAGGGTTTTTCCCTTTCTTTTCCCTGATTATATTTCTATTACTGCAATCACAAGTATTGTTAACAACATTAAAGCCCACAGCAGATGTGAACCAGGCTATAGTGACAGAATATTTTGATTCCACAGAAAGGTTCAGTGCCGAAACATAAAGTTCTTGCTTCCCAGCTATTACAGGGCAAACTAACATGCACTTTTGAAAGTTAATATCTAATTTTCTAGATGCCTGCTGCCAATCTGTTTTCATTCTACTTCAATATAGTAGGCAATGAGAAAGGATTTTGCAAAGATTACTACTGGGCTCATTATTATTGCACAAGTAATTCTGCAAAACAAAATACCAAAACTCAGCTGATGATGACATAGTTATACAACAAACTCAGCTGCCCAGAACTCAGAGCTTGGAATGAGCCCCTAGAGGGGACCTCAGTCTCACACCTTACAATGTAAATAAGCCCCACTTATCTTTTATGCTATGGCTTTAGTTGCATTGCAAAATGGGATTTATGTAGGAACACAAGGGTTTAACCTCTCTTTTCACCCTGTGTTTGGAAGACAAACTAGGCCAGAAGTTACCACTGAAAGCTGCTGCCATCTCACGGCTGCAGAACCCCACAAAATATGTTGCCTGAAAGCAGGTAGAAATCCTGCCTTGCATAAACTAGGTCTCTGTCAGGCATGTGGCTGTGGGCAGTTTAATGGTCCTGGTGCCTCCAGCCCAGGCACTGCTACCCACAGACTCCAGACACTCACACCTGTCTTGTGTGGCCTCTCTCATCTCCCCCCACTTGCTCCCTCAGCTATCCTGCAGGCAGGGAATAAAGCAAAGTGGAATGGCTTCTGTAACACTGCAGGAATTGCCAATATTGCCAGTACTCTGGACTGCTTTGCCTCTACCAGACGAGACAAGGGAAGCTGCAGGTCCCAGGACAGAAGAAAGGAGATTCCTTTTTACCAGGAAGATTTCCTGCAAATAGTGGAGGTTGGCTTTGCCCTTAATTTTGAGGTGATTTTCTAAATATGACCTGGAACCATATTTGAATGTCAAGCTGACAAAGTCTTTGAAGTTTATAACATATGTAGTATTTTGTTTCAATTATACTGCAGCTCTTATCCAGCCTCAATCGTTTGATTACAATAATATCCACCTGAAACATACCTTGACCTTTCAAGGATGCGGTTAGGGGAATCATGAGTAACCAGCAGTTAATAAAGAGTAGAGAAAATTAAAGGGGAAAAAAAATCAAACAAATAGTGTTAGTAACCCATACAAAATCCATAAAATTGCATGAAAGAATTGCATGAAAATTGAGCCAAAATTAAACCAGAAAAAACATTCTGTAATATGTTCTCTACCGCAAGTGAGTACAAGCTTTGCATGTTCAGTAACCCTGAATTGCTGTTTCCTTTTCTAATTAAGGAAAAGAGCTTTCTAGGGATGTCCTCAGAATATTACAAGACACTCTGAGGAGATGCCAAATAATAAGGGAAATACATTTTTTTCCCAGTGTGAGTACAAGCACTTGAGAACCCAGTTGTTTAGAGGAACAGAGAATATAGATGCTGGCAAAAATGCTTTCTATAATCCTTCAGATAATTAGGCAGCCCTAGATGTTTTATTCTAGGTCAATTCTTTCAAACACTCAAATCTAACAAATTTAATAAAGTCCAGGGCCTCTATGAAGAAATATTTACATGACCACAACAACCCAAGTGCCATATTTTGAGGAGATACCTTCCCTACTTTCAAGTGGAGCTGAGCCAGCAGAATGTGTGCACACTCCTCAGTCCACTGAAAAACAAAGCACTGCTGATGGATCTCTTCCCTGTTTTGACAGCGTGCTTTAAGCAGTCTTAGTTATCTTACTTATGACATAGGTCATAAGATAATCTTTTCCCTCATGTAGGATAAGAGGTGTTGTTTAAGCAGAAGTGGTTGTGAAGGACAAAAATATATTTGGTAGGTTCCAATGGCAGAGTTGGAAACCAAAATATTTGATTTTTCAGCTCAATCAAACTTCTTTCATTGAAGCATTATACAGTAATGTATCTTTCTAATTCTGTATTTACATTTCCAACCCATTTCCTCTCTCATCCAAAGGCCTTTCCTTTCAGAGAAAAAAGTCTGTATACGAACTAAAAATTATGAGATAAAAATATTTCTGTGGCAAAAGTATGTTGTGCTTATCACACAAACAAGCACTACACAGTGACCCCCAAAGACGAGATTTGACATTCAAGTGATCAGGATCAGTGAAAAAGCCATCCATGAAAGGGAAGGCTGAAACAGCTTCTCACTGCTACCTGTGCAAAAGAGAAAAGGTTCATGTAAATTATGTCCTTTACTTCTGTCCATAATAAATATAAGTGAGATCAGAATAAAGCACAAGATGTGCCCCTCCCCAGAAGCCGCTTCGGAAGGCCCATGAGCTCTTTATCTCCCTCACATAAGCTCACATTTTAATGCCACAAGGCGTACATTAAATTAAGAATTCCTGTCTATGCAATTATAGCATTTTAAAGAGTTTGTTCAGCAGTTGTTGAAAATAAGTATCAGCCACCTTGGGCAATTAAATTTTATAGCTCAAAATGACAGAACGAGCTTTCTCCATTAGCACAAGCAGTAGGGAAGCAGATATTATCTGAACCTGGAAATTATTCTTGCTAAAGGAAAACTGGAAAGGCCATTATCTCTTGCCAAATAATATTATTCTTTTTAAAATAAATATTAATTGATTTTATATACTAGAAGGATGAAGAGTTGCTAAAGCTGTTAGTTGCCCCACATGGCTGTGTTTATATTAGAAAATGTATTTAGGTTTTCAGGAATAAGAACTTTTATCACCTGTACCATTTGCAATAGAACTCAACTCTAGTACCTGTTGATGGGCCCTTTAGTCTACTGTAAGACTGATTATTTTACCAATAAAATGACAGCAAATCTAGGAGAGCTATCAAGTTTCCTGAGTTTTCATCATCATAACAGAACAGGAACTTTAATGAAACCAACTAGATCCTCCCTAAACCACAGGTTTTCTAAACATTATATATTGTTTAAATTTATTTGGTTGATCAACAAAACAAAATCACCATATGTTTTTTCATATTCAATAGTTCTCCAGATGGAATGATTAAAAATGTACTGTAATTACATGATGTACAAAAATCAAGATTATTTACATTAATTGCATGGAACCATGACTAATACAGCAGAAGGTGTAAGAGATGCTTTCTGGCATCAGCTACTAACTTGTGATCCAGAAAGACACATGCAATAGCTATCAAGCCTTGTGTAACAGTTCCACGTGTCACATCATCTTCTGGAAAATACCTAAGGCACACAAAAAAGATATGGCATGCACAGTTTGAGTCACAGGCAAGGTGAGATCTTGGACATAAAGCTACTCTAAAAATAAAAATGAGGTATAGGATCTCAGTACCTGCTCAACCCCAGAGGGAGAAAAAAAAGAAAGAAGAGGTACAGAAGGCCTCTGCTAAGTGGTTGCTCATAAGTCAGAATTGGCAAAGCAGTAGAGACTGCACAAATAAAGTAACATGTGCCCCCAACCCAGGGTGGTACTGGGAGTCCTTCATAAACTGCTCCGGGCAAAAGGCTCTACAGAGATGTGGGTGCCTAACACATTTATCTCTATTGCTCTAAATTTTTTCTGAAACTTTGCTCTCCATAGACCAAAACTATATCCTCCAGTTTATAAGGAGGGGCAGGGCTACCTAAGGTTAATACACTTGTGCCCTCACATGGCTCCTGCAGGGCACTGGGATATGCCAGTCTGAGCTTGGATCACTCATCATCCTCCTGACTTTAAATCTCAGAGCACTTCCAACTCCTGCATCAGGTACCTATGACACACCATCCGAATACAGCTCTTTGTTCCCACTCCTAGCACACCTTCACATTCACATGCACTCAGTTCATATCCGCAGCGCACTCCGTCACCGCCTGCCCCTGACAGGGAGTACAGGAAGAAACATTCTCTATTGTACTACTTACATCTTAATCTTACAATTTATGCTTTTTTCCATCTGTTGTGCTCTGGGCATAAAGATCAAGCCCAGAATACTTAATTTTTTTACAAGATAATGTCTTTTGTGTATTTCCTATAATTTCAGGCTAATAGCTATTCTGCAAAATTTACCAATTTAGTCTCCCTTTGCTATCTTAGGATTTGCATACATAAGTCTTATCTCTGTTAATGGTGCTGGGAAGGATGTGCATAAATCCCCACATAGAAAGATGAAATAATGTGACTCATAAGGCTTATTTACTTCACACTGGAAAACATGCTATAGCCATTGCAATAATCTCTACAGCTCTGATTTGGTATATGAAAGAAACAGAGACTCCATATATCGCTGTGTAACTTCATTTAATGATTACTGTAAAATTCAGAAATCCTTTTGCTATCAAAAAAAAAAATAAAAGTCATTTCCTGTGCTTCTTACATATTATATTTTTGACTGCCAATTAGTAATCCATTTTTTCTGCATATATAGAACATCATTTCATTTATATTATCTTTCATACAGTCTAGATACTATGCATGCCATTTTAAGTTAATAAAATTAGACTCCTGAATTATTCTTCACAGAAGCCAGTGATAGTATTAATAATTCCTTCAAATTGTTCTTCCAGACAATGTAATTTCTTCCAGTAAAATGTACAAGATGTTCTCACTGAACATTTCATTACCTACTTCCCTTAGTGCTCTTCGGAGTATGTTTATTATGGCATCTGTATATTTGTGAAATATTTAGAGCACTGTTTTAAATTTTTCCTATTTGGTGTTGATATATGGATTTTTCACCTTTTATTGAGTTTCAAAGTCTTATGTATGCATTGAACAATAGGTACGTAGTACTCATTTGAATTTCTACTATAATCTGCCCATTTCTTTACTATGTGAGCAGCTGAAAAATGTGGGTCAAGGGTAACTCTTAGCCAAGTGGTAGTGAACAGTGAAAGCTGAACCTATCTGATCTGGTAGATATCTGTAATCACATGAGCTGAAATTGCTGTGGGTCAGATGTCATTCTATTTGAATATTTGGAGAATCAGCAGAGTGAACTTGCTGCTAGCTGATAAAGATTTGTTAACTACAGTTGTTAATTTTTAACTCAGGGAGGAAGTCTAAAGGTATAGCAATTTACTAAAAAACATGTTTTTTTTAAGTAAAATGCTTTTCTGTTTTTCAGTATCTGATGACAGCAAATCAATACCTTAGGGTATGTTCATATATTCATGGATTCAACAAATACACATTCTTGAACATTAGTCTGCAGGCTAACTTCACTGCGAAGTATGGTTAATAGGACTTAGAAGAGTGGTGCAGATTGAAAACATTTTCTTTTCTGAAAAACAGAGGCGTGATATCCCTTGCCCTTCATGAAGATAGTTGTTCAAATATTTAAGTTTCTGAATGGACTCTGAGAGCTTAACTAGTAGGTGCCTCAATCCCAATTGTGCCCCTATTCATATTACACCATCCCAAACAAAGACTTTTGTGGGCATTCAGAAGCAGAGGAAATTTTCAAGTTAGATTTTAGCAGAGATGGGGGCTCCAAACTGGGAAAAGGAGCAGAGTATCTTAGAGAACCAAAACAAAAGAGACAAAGTAGTCAGACAAAACACAGAAGATCTCTGACAGGCAGAGAGAAGCATCTGAACTCACTGTTAATGGAGACAAAGGCTCCACTCTCAACCTTGCCTGGTGCTTGAGGGCATGTGGCCACACTGCAGTGTCCACCAGGCACTGCAGCCCTGTTAGGGTGTCCCACTTGCCACTCTTCCTCAGCTCTGTGACAGCTCATCAGCAAGGTGGGACATCTGCCCAAGCAGGTCTCCCTGCATTTTTGTAATTGGGGCTTATATCAGGGAAATGGATCCTGAAAGTTCGGGATGCTGCAAGTTGTGGGGGATGTCGAGGGACATCCATGCTCTCACCCCACACCATGTAGGCACAGGGTGTCAGGCACCACTGGACATTTGGCTCAGTTACCAAATCCCAGCAACAATGGAAGGTTTTCCACTATAGGCAGGACTTTGGGAATTTACCAAAATTGTCACAGAACAGGAGTTCCGGTCCCACAGCAGAGTTTTGAGCAAGTTCAAGTGCTGTGTGGTACCTGAGAGAGGAAACTGTGGAAAGCAGGAAGGAAGGACCTCAGATCAAGGTGGAGAAGAGCCAGCAGTTTTCCTGTGGATTGTCATCTAGGATATAAGTAGAGTGAAGGCATTTCTGTAATAAGGTAGGATTTGATAAGATTGGATTTATTCTGTACAATCTGATTTGCATAGGTGTTGGAATCCTGGTACTCCTTTTTGCTCCAATATTTAGATCAGTGATAATGCATTATATGGTGTGACAAGCTGTGGATTGAAAACACAGAATTTGTAACAACCATTTTCCAGAACACTACTTTGATGCAAATGCTTATTTTGATACACCTACACAAAAAGAGTCATCTCCATAGAAACCTCATGAACCTTATGTCTTAAATAACTACTTTAAAGGACTTATCTTGAAAGTTATTGAGGACACTAACACTCACTCTCTCCTAAAATAGCAATAACTCTGGAAACTGCAATGCTATTTTCCACTGTGTATTAACAAAAATGTAGACATTCAACTCAGATTAATGTAAAAAGTTCAATATTTTAATAAACTGAAAAATAAATTCCTTTACATTTTCTAATCTTCTTTAGCTTATTTTGCATATTTTTTCATCTGAGCACATTCAAATAATGCATATACAACTTAAGTGATTTTCCATGGAATTAATCATTAGATATTGGTCTCAGATAGTCAACACTTTCTCTGTAGTCAGGGGAGAGAATAGGGTACCTGCAGAAAAATATTGTGCTTAGTTCAGATTCCTTCTTCTCACAGACTGTGGAGGAAGCCTTAGTGGTTAACACAGAGGATATGCCTGACTTCTGGATAGTGAAATTTAGATGGGATGAATCCTGTCTCTTGTGCTGGTTAACTGCTAGAGCCCTAGCATCCGTGATCCTAGCTAAAACCAGCATGGTGCATCCTGCTAACTTTGCTCACTTCCTATAAAAATCGACTAAACAAAAGCTCCTTGTAAATTATATGTCATATAATATTCAAATACTCAACAGTAATAATCAAATACCAGCAGTAAGTACATGTTGCAAATAGATAGGATTCTCTACAAATCTGTATTATTAGATTTTTCTTGGTTGTGAGAAAATTAAGCAGCCTATTCAAATCCTTTGTGTATCTCTGTTTACTAGTTATGAATATATAGTCCTTGAAAACAGAGGGAATTATGTTCTTCCTGACAGTAAAGTAATGTAATAAATGATGTAATACAAGGCCCAACACTACAAGCTATCAAAAAGTGAAGTGCTGAGTGCTTTTGGTTCCTGTAGTCTTCAGCAGAGTACAACTGAATATTGCTGGGTGATTGGCTCAACATCCTCATCCAGGATCTACCAACATGAGAAGTGAAGGGAAATTGTAGGATGAAGTTTCCTTTTTTAGAGATTGCAAATTACTGTCACAACTAAGCTTTTATTTCTCCAAAAGTCACTTCATGCTCTGGCCAGTAGCTTTATGACATTTTATATTACTCATACTATGATACTAAATACTATTAGCTCAAAATGTCTCAATTAAATGTCTTTCACAGTAAGCTAAAAAAGAAAAACATCTTTCTGATGGCCATTTGTAACTCTGTTAGCAGGTATCCTCAGTTAATACTGATATCTGGTGATTATCCTGCAGCTCCCCAACTGCTCTGAGAGTTTCATCTTTCAAAATGGAGATTTTTCCTTAGTCTGAAAGCAGAGTGAATCATGTGAATCATAAAGTCAAATCTCACACTGCAAAGTGCCTAAACAGAAGGAAGGCTGAACAGAGAGGGTAGCATTAGCAACACTGGACAAGAGGTGCAGAGGAAAAATAACCTGGGCTGTATTTACTGCAATGACTTCTTCCTGGTTCCTGGAGGCCTAGAGAGGTTCTAGAGCATCGTGCCTTAAATAACCTGTACACTAACCTCTTAAAGGAGCCTTGAGTGATCAGATCAGATCAGGTCATAATGCTTTGGATCATAATGCTTTGAGAGTGGATTCAGTATGTCTATGAGGTGATGCTCTGTGCCATCTTGATTTACTGGCACAGGTCTGCTTTTGTTTTAGTTTTAGATCTGTGCTCTATATCCACAGCCATGCATAAACATACCTGAAGGTTTGCAGAAAGTTCATGACCCAAATGGTATTATCAGAGGATCACGGAACACATTTTTTTGGAAAGACCTCTGAAAGTCATCTACTCCCAGTCCTGCTCAAAGCAAGGGTAATTTCAAAGCTTTATACAGGTTTCTCAGAGTTATGTCCAGGTACGTTCTTTTTAAAAGAAATTCCAAGGATGAGACAGCCTCTTCAGACAAGATGTTCCAGTGCATAATGACTCTTATTGTGAAGTTTCCATTTCAAAGTAAATAAAAGTATAAGAATGAAGAAGAATAATCTTCCTCACTGGCCACCTCCATGAAACAAAAGGAAAACAAACCTTTTGCTTCAAACCAGTTTTATTTTCTGTTCTTGAAAACCCACACAGCATAAAGCTGAAGTAGCTAAAAGGAATGTAATACTCTCTATAGAGGGATAATGAACAAGATTTGTAAATAGGTGCAGAATTGAAGACTGTCTCAGATTTACTTATCAGCAAGGATTTCCCTCAACCTCCATCTTAAAGTCATTACTCAGGAATACTTCCCACAGTGACAGTGTCACTAAACAACAAGTATCAACCTCCCTGTAAGACAAATGGAGCAGTTGTGCCATGAAACCATGAGCTCAGAAAAGAGAGCAATAAAACAGATGTCTACTTGGGATTAGAGGGCACTGGAGAAGCAAGTGTTGGTGATAAGTATGCAGGAGCTTCTCCCTGTAATATCCAAGCAATTTTGCGATATGATAATTTAATGCAGCCTTTATTTTAAATTATGTAATAGAATGTACATTAAATTAGGAAGACATTTTTAAAATTAACTTGTGATTTGATTGCCTGGGACTTTTTCAAGGATCTCATTAACAGGCCCGTTTCAAGAAAATATTGAGCACTGGCAATTTGAAATTGTCTATCCCTTTCTATTTGTTGAGAGCTTTACATCCAAAACCACTATTCACTTTATTTACAAAGAGAATTTTGTTTGTACACAGAATACCCATCAATTTGACAAAAAACACTTACTGGGCAGTGATGCCCTCTATGAGGAGCTTCTGGCATCTTCTCTCACAAACAGCCACTTTTAACCCAGAGGATAGCAGCCTTCCACAATCCCCCACAAATCCAGTCAATGGCTAATAGAATGTGTAACAAGAGACTAAGGTGTAAAGGGAAAAGCCTGGCTCTGCTTCAGAAGTTTGATGATGCATTTTCTGCAGTCTGCTCTACTGTTGCAGAAGTGCATGTACACATTAAATTTTACCTTCCAATTCCACTAAGGTTATGTTAAAATGAATATGAGTAAGTTTTAATTAACAAGGCCAAAAAGGGAGTGTTTTCCTTCATTTCCTTTCCCTAGCCACATCAATGTTTTATATATTTTAAACCCTGAAAAGACTTACTTTTCCTCATCTCAAAGAAAATGCATGAAGATTATGGGATAGGCAGAACCAATTTTCTCAAACCAAAGGTGACCTTGGTGTAATACAGATTATTTTGTCTTTTCTATCTGCTGGCTACCTCTTCTTTTGCTAGAAAATAAACTAGTGAAGCGTAGGCACTACGTCTTTCTCATATTTTTGTTTTCAGCCTAACACAGCAGGACCAGGGGCCTCTGATTACTGCACAAAATGGTACTGATAAACATTTGTTTGGATACCAAGAAATGTGACAGCAGTAAACACATTTTTAAATATTTTGCCCTGCAGTTAGAATATATGTTTGTTCATCTCAGCAGAGCATGTTAGCTGAGGTTCAGTGACTCACTAAACTGTGGTCATGTGGGCTTTTTGTGAGCTTAGAGTGCAGACAGAGGTTGCTTGTGTCTGACTGCAGTGCATGCATGGATGTACCCTGAGTCCTTTGTGGACCTCAGTCTAAATTCTAGAGCTGCACAGATAATGGATCTTTGTCAGCATGGCTGCTGAGTCAAAAACTCTGTGTGTATGTTGTGAAGAGTGGAAGCCAGCAATGTGCAAGCAATGTTGTTTTGTTCTGCTTTAGTGCAAAATGCTTCATTTGAAGGGAACCCTCAAGGTCAAAAGCTTTCTTTCTGACAGCTTTGAGAAGCTGTCCTACTTTTGCAGGGCTACAAGCTCTGACCAAATAGTACCAGCAGAATTGTCTGTAAGTGTATATTGCAAACAAGACCAACTACCGTCATTGCAAGAAAATCTGTATGGCTGAGCCTCACACCGGGCTAGAAAAGGTGCTACATGTAGCTGTTACTGCAGGGGAAGCTCTTCTGTTTCACCAGCTGCATCCCACCAGAACTGCATTTTGCTGCAGTGTAAGGGCAACACTTTGGGTTATCCTTCCTGTTCTCAGTGTAGAGGAGACCAAGAGATTTACCTGAAGACCTTCAGAATTTTCCACTGTGTGATCCAATGAGTGATCTAAATTACGAGGTAGGAGAGCCACTGCACAGCCCATCTTTTCCTCATCATACATTGCTTTTACTCTGCCCTATTGATCTCAAAATGCATCTGCTTCTGAGTAAGCATAACATGAGAATGCCAAATTTCTCAAAGCCACTCAAAGAGAATTTATTCTGCCTTATGTTTCCAGGACAGATTTGATGTTAAAACCACCAATCAGGGCCCATTCCTTCTTCATCAGCTGGTTTTCTGATATGACTATCACAAGAGATGGCCACAAAAGCCAGAGCTTTTCCCCAGCATCATGGAAATGAGGTCTGGCAAATTAAGCCTAATGTACATACTGCCTTCCTAGTACACCATTCAGACACATCTGCCATGCCTTAGAGACTACCCATTTCCTGTGCTGGGAGCTTCATTTCAGCATACTCATGATACAGAATTGTTTTGAACTCATACAATGCATCTCAGTCTAAAAATTGATTGTTGTATGAGCAAAAACTGTATGAAGCTTGTTGAAATCGGTTTGTGGTTCAGGACAGCTACTTGACACTCTCCTTGGCATCTCTGACCTCTTTTCCTTTTTTATTGCTGACATCTACATATAAAAGTAGTAAAAAACTCCTTCTGACATTTCCAAACTGCATTTCTTAACAGATTGCATCACAATTCCTACAGTGTCAATTGTTTAGCCAGCCTGAGGCAGTCTCTGCCCAAGGCACCCAGGGTGCTGGAAGCCAATGAACTCAGCACCCAGCATGATTTGGCCCTGCTACAACCAGGTGACCTGGTGAATAAGCAAGCTGGCTGCCAGTGTAGCCCTTTGGAAACAGGTGGCAGCGTGATAGTGTCATTTCCTTTCCACCAGCAGCCTGGCAGCTGCCCGCTGTGCTAGACCAAGAACTTTGGTCTCTGGCCAGCAAAGGTCTGTGAGTCCCTACTACAAAGATCAAATGCAGTCACCACATCAAAATTTAAGAAAAAAAAAAAGAGTCCCTCTGCCCTTCTCTTCCTCCCCCCCACCTCAACCTACTAAATGCAAATCTCAAAGTAAATGGGCGGCTGTGTGTTAAAGGTCAAATTCCAGATGTTGCAACTCAGTTTTGTTGCAATCCTGCAATAGCAGCAAGCAAACGCTCAGGAGGGAGAGAGGAAACTAAGAAACTGCCATATAAAATAGCTTGTTCCTTCAAAACTGAATGGAACAAAAAGTGTTATTACACGAAACATATCAGAAACAGCAACAAACTGTGAAGATTTCTTTACAACCTTACATATAAACTGAATATTTTTGAATAGCATAATTAAATCTTTTATGATAGCATTTAAACAAAACAAGAATTCTACCTCTGCATGATCAAATAGACACAATTCCATGATGTAGTTGTTTGAGTTAATAAGATTCCCCAAAAGTTTATACCCTTAGCTTTCACAGGCTTATCTTCAATAGTTCTCCCAAAATTACTAGGAAAGGTTTTCTCCTCAGAATAATTTTTTCAGCTAATATCTTTCAGTTATTTCAAATCCAAGAAAGTAGACAAAAATGCAAAAATTTCTGCTTATCTTTAAAAATTTTTAAACCTCCTTGCTGAAAGACCATACCTCTGAGCAGAGTCTGAAGTATAATGTGATAGTTACAAGAACATACTTTTTTGTATCCAATAAACTGACAAGCCTAATCTAATCTGTATTGTGCAATTATAAAATCTCCATTCAACAGAGCCTTGAAATCTTAGGGCAGAATTCTCTGAAGATTTTGATTACAATGACCATTCTCTGTTCCCTCAAATGCCCCATGTTTCTGTTTGTCAGTAAATGAGTGGGGCAAAGACCTTATGAAATTATGGTGATTGCTTAATGAAATACAGAACACAATTCACACTTGCCAAGGAATTGCATGAGTGAACTACATTCTGGCATGCAGTTGTATCCTAATGTCTACTTTCTGAATAAGACATTTTTAATAATTTTTTTGTTGTTGTTAAGATGGTGTAGGTAAAGTGTTTGTGCTGAGCCTAAGTAAAGATCTATCAGAAGTGAGAGGGTTATATTTGCATTGCACTGTGCTGCAACATGAGAAGATAGTCCAGCTAGTGCCACACAAGCTGGATCTCAAATTAGAAGCCATGTAGCTGTAGCAGCACAAAAGCTCTGCTGGCCACAAAATTATGCTGATGTAGTTTTTCTGAGATTCATTCATGTCAAATGGTGCTAACCAGGCTTAGCTAGACACTGTCAAAAATAACTTCAAAACTGAAGTATGACACTTGTATTAGCAGACAAAGGTAAACATCAGTGCAGGATACATTTATACCTTGGCCTATCAAATGTAAGAAAACCTTATGTATTCGGGTAAGATTATTATTTTGTAGGTCAAACCATGTAAAATTTGAAATTGGCCTTTGGGAGAAATAGGACTGAACCTTTTGAGGGTATATAAAATAATAGTCTAGAATTTAATCTCTTTCAGAATGTTGAGTGCCTGCTAACATCAATGAGAGTCCAGATTGCAGATGTAAATCTCAAAATAATGTAGAAATTCATAGACTTCTGTAGCGGTTTCACATTCACCTGCTCGCCTGCTCACACCAGGCGAGAGTGTAGTGTAGTGATTTTATGAGAATAAGGATTAAGAGAAATGCAAAACAGGCCTAAACTTCAAAGATAAAAATAGT